>JAFLJL010005044.1:12500-14639 GCA_018398815.1 Conus ventricosus
AGAAGAGAGAGAGTGAGAGGAGAGAGGGGAGAGAGAGAGAGAGAGAGAGAGAGAGAGAGAGAAAAGTGAGAGAGAGAAAGAGAGACACAGAGAGAGAGACAGACAGACAGACAGAGAGAGAGAGAGAAAGAGAGAGAGAGAGAGAGACAGAGAGAGAGAGAGAAGAGAGAAGAGAGAGAGTTTCTGTACGATTCGAATCCAGTCACTCTCTCTCTCTCTCTCTCTCTCTCTCTCTCTCTCTCTCTCTCTCTCTCTCCTCTGTGTGTGTCCCGCGCGCGCGCGCGTGTGTGTGTGTGTGTGTGTGTGTGTGTGTGTGTGTGTGTGTGTGTGTGTGTGTGTGTGTGTGTGTGTGTGTGTGTGTGTGTGTGTTCAGATTCAGGTTCAGGTTTAGGGCCGATGATTATTTCATCATAGCCTCGCGGCTTTATATGCCCCTTCTTTGTGTGCTCTTTCATTAGTCAGGTCGACAGCGAGCCCAGTTTTTATTTTCGACCATCAAAGTCGAACATGATTTTCAATAATTATTTTATGCTTATCGATAAGATTTTTTTAAAAGTTAGTATTTGGTGCACGTTTGATGTTCGGAGTTAGTTTATTCCAAATTGGTGCTATCCTCTGGCTGAAGGAACGTTTCCTTATATTAGTATTAAATTGCTGTATTTGTACTTTGTCACAACTGTTACGGGTTTAGTTGGTTAGTGCAGGTTAAAAAAACATGCTTAATCAATATCATCTAGATTATTTTAAAATTTTAAAAAGTTTGGATCAGATCTCCTCTTATCCTTCTGGCTTTGAGGGATGGCAACCTTAGGAACCTTAATCTATCTTCATATGAATAATCAGAAATGTCCGGTGTGTGTGTGTGTGTGTGGTGTGTGTGTGTGTGTGTGTGTGTGTGTTGTGTGTGTGTGTGTGTGTGTGTGTGTGTGTGTGGGGTGTGTGTGAACATGCTTTGAAAGGACCTCTTGTTGTCGACTCAGTCAACTGAAATATACCAGACAAGTCTCCACCTGAACTGTGTTGAGTTTTGTGGTCACTATGGTGTGAAGAACAAAGTCCACAGTGATCTCATTTCATTTCCTCATGGAACTCGACAGGGCTTGTGGCCCAATGGATAACGCGTCTGACTACAGATCAGAAGATTCCAGGTTCGAATCCTGGCAAGCTCGATTTTCTTTTTCTTTTTTTCCCCTGGCTGCACCGTCATTTTCATCTTATCCTCCTATCCATCCGAGACTCTTAATTCTTCAACGTAAGTGTCACACTGTCACTTTTGCACACGCGCATTCATGACAGCATTTACTCCATACGCACACGCAATCTTTCCAATCAACCAAAAGGCGCACAACCGAATGTTTTCTTCTCCCCCTCTCCTTCGGGAAAACACTTTACTAAATCACATCAACAATTTATAAACAGATTTTAGGCATGTATCTCTCTTCACACCGAGATATAAACTCATTCATTCAAGTCATGGCCTTCACATTACAATAGCCCAAAATCCAGAGAATAAATAACTCCAGTACTCACTGATGCCACGCCTGCATCAAACACAAGACTTCATACTACCATGATTCCCTGTCTCTCACAGACATCGTATCGCCCCTTGATTTCTCCCGTCACTGGAGATATGATTCCCGACTCCTTTTCCTCGACTTCTCCTGTCCCTGGAGAAAATGAAGAGTTCCAACTCCTCTCCCTCGACTTCTCCTGTCCCTGGAGAGATTACGAGTTCCGACTCCTCTCCCTCGACTTCTCCTGTCCCTGGAGAGATTACGAAGTTCCGACTCCTCTCCCTGGAGTCTTTACTTGTAGGGGCTGACCTACTGGTGTGTTCCCCACACCATGGCCATCTTCAACCACCTCACGGGTTGTAAGGCGAAGGGTGAAGGCGAAGGGTAAAAGGTGAAGGGCTGAAACACGAATAAGGTTCGTGTAAGTAACCTGCTTCTTAATTCAACATATGAATTCTTTCTTTCTCTTTTCTTTAGTTTTTCCCCGTAGCTTTCCCCAACTATCTATGGCTCACCTGGTAATGACTGGTCAGCAGAGAGGACCAAGTCCTGACAGGTTCGAGTCTCTAGGCCATCTGCTGGGTTAAAACTGATTTTCCTCCCTCCTCTAGTGATGCATACTTTT
>JAFLJL010005045.1:0-15459 GCA_018398815.1 Conus ventricosus
CTTAAAACCCCCCCAAAACCTAAGGTTTGGGGGAAAAACCCCCCGGGTGGGGGTTTTCCCCTTTTTTGATAAAACCCGTGGACCTAGTTTGCTGTGTCCCCTTTTCCCAAACCAGGTTTGCAACGGGCTTGGCAGATTACAGCAAAAATTTGCGTACCCAAGTTTTTTTATGGCGCCTAATCCCATAGTATAATCCGTCTTTAAATTTTGGAGCATTAATAAATATGCTGCCACACACTCCCTCCCTCCAAACGGTAATGTACAAAGGGGCTCCCAACCCTATCTATTGTTTCCAAAAACTTAAAAAAATCGCCTTTCAGTTGCATAAGGCACACGGAAGGCAGATGAACGTTAGAATTAAAAATAAAAAAAGTATACACTCTTAATACCAGATCCTTCCCGCATGAACACTAAATCTCATTAACAAAAATCAAGTCTGAAAAAAACGAGAACATTTTTATTTGGGGAGGAACACAAAATGTTTCAAAAAAAATTTTTTTTTTAGCAACGAATAAAGCCTTTTTTACCTCCGCCTTAAGAATAACCCATGTTTTTTAAACATGGCTTAGTTCTCCCAGCCCCCAACAATCAACGCGTGATGGTTTTGTTTTGCTTCAGCCACTTTAACAATGCCGCCATTTAAAGATAAGGAACCACTCACAATAGTCAAACACTATAAAAACTGCTACACTTGTTTCATTCCTTGAACCAAAAAACCTTTTAAATAGCCCGTTTTTTTCCCAAAAGCATTAGTTCACTTTTCGTTTTCTATAAAAACAATCTTCCCGTTTTTACAACATCTTTTCCTAATTCTTTCAAAAAAATACCTAACAGCATTAAAGTAAAACTTTTTGGCCCCGAATAGCAAAACCTTTCTTTTAGAACTTTTAAAAAAACCAACCTCACAAAACCCTTTAAAAATTTTCTCACTACAACGCACACACCTTTACAGCTCCAAACGCCGCCAAGTAAACTGACAATACAAACCGTGTTGCTGACGTGGCGGCCACAAAGTGGAGTGACACGTCACAGTCTAGAACATTCGCTAACGCGGCCGCCAGGTGTCGCTGTCAACCTGAAATGAATACACCCCCCACCCCCACCCCTCACCTGGCAAGCCCAGTCTCCCGCTTTATTGATTTTTTGGTCGCTTGCCGTGCGCTGTGTGAACGAAGGTCGCTTGTCTGCGCTAGCCGTGCCATAGCATAAATTAAGCGATTAGGTTTCAGCCTCGTGTCAGCCTATCTGTTACACATAGTTTTGTAGGTAGAAATTAGTCAGAATAAGTGTGCGGATTTTATGTCAAAAATATAACTTAGTTTTAAAAGACAAGTAAGTTTTGTAAATTAGTATTAAAACGAATGACCCTACACAGTATGTCTGTTTGTAGATAATCGTTATTTTTGGTTATTAAAGTCTTACTAGTCAGAGAACTGTAATATGCCGCTTCTAGGTCACTTTCGCCCAAAACTGGTTTGAGGCGAAGGTGAGTTAAAAGCAGCATATTACAGTTCTCTCATGCAGTTAAAGTAAAACATATAGTCTCGAATAGCCACAAACCTGTTCTTCAGTAACGTTTTAAGCCATTTTAAAATAACACAACTAAAACACAGTGGTCACACCGGAGCGCAGTCAAAACACAACCTTCTTGTGCGGTATCTTGAACAGCAATGGCGGAACTGGCCTTGCCACGTGACAGCCTCAATGCGACGTAGCAATCTAGAATTTTCCAAATCATTTGCTGATGTAATGTGTGCAACCCAGCCGAGTGTGAGTTTGCAACCAAAGCGCCTAGCCTGTGCTGTGTAAACGAAGGCCGCAAGCCGTAAATTAAGTGATCAGGTTTCAGCCCCGTGTCTGCCTGTCTGTGTACAAAGTTTGTAGGTAGAAATTAGTCAGAAGAAGTGTGCGGATTTTATGTCATTTAATTGAGAGAGAAAGAAAGAGAAAGAGTGTGTGTGTGTGTACGTGTGTGTGTGTGTGTGTGTGTTAGTGTGTCTGTGTGTGTGTTAGTGTGTGTGTGTCTTAGTGTGTGTGAGTTGCCTGTATGTTTGTTTGTAGGGTTTACTAGGAGAGAACTGATAAATACCAATTCCTGACTCAAAACCGCTCGAACTGGTTGAGAGCGGTTTTGAGTCAGGATTGGTATTTATCAGTTCTCTGCCCTCTAGGCCTTTTATCCATGACAACACCCATGGTAGACCCACACGCCGTATCAGCAGGTACAGAGGAGGAATGTGAATCACTCCCACAGGATCCTATTCAAGCCACCCCAGTGTCTGTTACAGCAAATGACAGCCAAGACATTCTGTCCTGTGTTTACCCTGGTGTTGTCCTGCATCCCCCCACTCCCTCCACAACAGACGCACCTCCATCCCCAGCTGAGTGCAAACTGACATCATCGTCACCACTCCCGCAGTGAGAAAAAAAAACCTCCGTAACGAACCCTCGGGTCACCCCAAAACACCTGAAGGTTTCTCCGACCCCACCTAAAGACATATAGACTGAAATTCATTGAGTTAAAAGAAACGTTGACGACTTAAAAACATCACAGCAAGAGATGAAGGACTCGCTAATGTCAATTATGAAGATACAAAAACTGTGATTAAAAATGAACAAAAATTGCCATGAACACAAAAATCAGTCTTTTGTCTTCTAAATTGAAGATCTGGAAGCAAAACTGTCTCAGACCACATATCTTGGAATCTTTAAAGAGTGACAACCATCTCTCCGGCCCTCAGCTTGGAAATCTACGATCTGAGTTGAAATACTTGAAAGCAAGGCTACTGTATCAGTACCCGGCACGCAGTTTCAGAATGACGAACCACTTTGGCGCAAACTTCAGCTGAAGTGCCCGGGACCTTCGAATGTGAAGAGTCAGCCTCGCCGACCTCTGAACTGAACATCATCCATCTCCGTCAGGTCCTGGCATTACTGAGGAAAACACAGAACTCAGAGTCAGCCCCAAAGGTCCAGAGCTGTGACACAGCCCCTGACGTGGCCAGTCTGTCATCAAGCTCCGCTGTAAGATCCGCCACCACCAGCGCCCAGCCTGCAGGCAGCAGACCCACAGAACCCCCTGGCGCTGATCCTCCGTCCTCTGGTCTGAAAGAATCGCTTATGCAGTCTGTCACTGCGAGGACAAGTTCTCTTCAGAGGACCTGCCTATCAACGTCTCCATCCCTGTCCAAAATAGGTTGGCTCCTCTCAGTGATGTGGCATTGTGCGAGCAGAATCCAACTAATGATAATCATCGACTCACTGAAAGTTTTGGGGCACGACAGGAAATCTACCAGCTCTCACGATACAAGTCAAAAACTTTCCCCCTCCGAAGTGTTAAGTACTGTGTCTGTGAATACCGAGCGACGGCACTGCTGATTGGTGACTCTACAATCAAACATGTGGAGCCCAAAAGACTAGCTCTTCGCTCCTACAACCCTTTTTTAAAAACTATTTCCTGGCATGGCACCCCGGGATTTAGAACGCTGGCTTTCACAGCAATCGCCAAACAACAAAATCGAAGCGCTATTGTACATGTAGGGTCAACAACTGCCCCTCAGACAAGTTCTTACTGAACAATGGGAGAGAAGTTTCAGTCATTTTTGTAAGGTTTTCCCTTTTGCAAAGATTGCTTTTAGTTCGTTTATACCACCCAAAGGGGCAACACAACTTAAATAATTCCATCCTTCCTTCGAACCGTAATCTCAAAACGCATGCAGCTCAGTGGTATAAACTTTCATCGATAATACTGATTCTTTTGGGGCTACGTCTGGTGCTCCCTGCTGCTATGTATCAGGACTTTATTCATCCTAGTTTTAAAGGACTGCTCAACGGGCTGCCAACGTCAAACGCACTTTCATTAACTGGCTCGTAGACCCCTTTCCCACCCAGAAAAACTTCCAAGAAGCAGAACATGGTTAACCAGTGGTCTGCAGCCGGTGGCAACGTGACCATCGTACCAAAGGGTACAAACCGCAAACGTCAGTGCCTATAGACCTGTTCATGGCAGTGCAGAGTCTGTTTATGGCTGCCTACACTCGGTTGAATCAGGTGGTTATAAACCCCCGAAATACGAACGCACACAACCCATATCCGTAATTCCTATACCCCCACTTTCGTATGAGCTGGCTGGCAACACAATTTCGGGAAAGCCCCTGCCTCAGTACAGCGTACGGGTACAGGCGCCAACACAAAGCATTGCCTTCACTCAGCGAAAAACACAGCCCGGTCTGGTCCTGATTAGGGAAACCCTTTCCTCCCTCACTGCCGTCCAGGGCCCACTAACCTCCCTTGATCAATCCCCGTACCCAGCACTCTGACATCCCACCCTCTTATCCACCCCACCCTCTTCACAAGAGAAAAATTCACCCAACCGGGAGGGAATCCATTTCCCCACATTGTGTAAAAGAAAACCCAGTGTTTTCCTATTCACCCCCAGAATCAAATACAGAACTGAATGCAGGGGCAGTTACTCCTCAAAATAATCAATAAATTTACCTTTACTTTTTAAACATGATGACTCTTACATTTAAATCTGCAGCAGAACATTCAAAATAGAATCATGAAATAATTCGGGCTTCTAACCCTTTATGTCAGAGCATAATATACGTCTATGTTTGCATGTTGGTATATATGCGTGGATATTATGAGTGAGAACATTAGTGTTTTATGCTGCAGATTTGCCGTACTCATTAAACATAATGCATTACTTTTTGCAACTGTAACTTGAAGGGGGCTATTTTGATCTCAGTGTTACCTAAAACACGTGGTTTAGATTTGTAGATATTTTCAGAATATTTGATACATACTTTGTATCATTCCTTATTTCTTGATCTGTTTACGTGCTCTATGCATGATTGCTTGCTTTGTGGTAATTATGAGGTTGCTATCTGATAATTTGATTTTCATTTAAGTTTTTTTTTTGTTTTTGGATTTTTTTTCTCTTCATCTTCTTTTGCCCTGTGAGTCTAATTGTGTCTTGCAACTGTGGCTACCCAGTTTTTGTGTTACATTGCTATCTTCCTTTTCGCGCATTCCTATCAAGATTCTCGGGTTAGTTGCATACATTGCACGTGTTCCATTTGCGCTGGCTGAATCAGATACTAGTTGTCCTTGAACTGCAACCTGTATCATTTAGCTTTTGATCACCACTCAGTCGTAATGCCCACGGTGAATGCGGGGCCCTTTCTAGGGACGGCCTCCGAGTAGGGTTTTTAAATATCAACCATGTTCTCAACAAATTAGATCATTATCGTCCATTATATATAACTCAGGCCGACAGTTTCACGTATTTGTTGTCCGAATCACGTTTATCGAAGAATATATCTGATGCAGACGTACTATTCCAGGTTACAACACCGTGAGACTTGATCCCATTCAAACCAAAACAAACTGGTTTAATCCTATATATCAGTCAGTCTGTACGTATAAACGATCATATCGTTTGAAAAACACAATGTAAATGATATGGGTCGAAATCAATCTAAAAAGAAACAAGCCATTATTCATTGGATTCATTTACAGAAACCCCGCCGAACATATAGAATGGGTCAAAAAATTTTTAATGATATGCTTGAAGATGTAACACTCAATGACAATGAAATCATCCTTCTCGGTGATTTTAACATTGATCTTTTAAAGCCCAATCATCGATGGATCCAAACAGTTGAGAATTTTGGACTTCATCAATTAATTGAAACGCCCCTAGAATTACTCCCTTTCTGAAACACTGATTGATCACATTTATAGCAACACAAAACAAAACATTGAAAGTGTGTTCTCCACTTTGGGTGGCTGCAGTGATCACCTTCCTGTTTGCCTTACTTGGTTCAGGAAAGGGCACAAAAATTCCCAAGCCTGGACACAAAGTTATTACCAAATAGATCTTTGCTCACTTTGATAAAGAACGTTTTTCTTTCGGACTTAGCTCATTCATCTTTACCAAACGTGAAACAGTTCACTGATCCTGATGAAGCATTTCAATTCTGGCACAAGTCGTTACTTATATCTATGACAAACATGCTCCCTTTATAACAAAAAGAGTAAAACATTCCCCCAAGCCTCCTTGGTTGACTGATGTCACCCAAAGATGCGATGCGTGAAAGAGACATGCTGTTAAAAGCAAAACAATTTCAAGATTTCAAAAAACATCGAAATAAAGTTACGGCAATGTTACGTTTCAGCGAAAAAGAAATACTTCCGAGATCTTGTATTGGAAGGTTCTAAAAATTGTAAGTCGATTTGGAAAGCTATTAACATTTTCACAAAAAAGAAAGTCCATAAAATGTCTGCCTCTATTAAAGGGCTTTCAACTGATGATTTAAATCACCATTTTTTCTAATATATCTTCCACAACTAAAAACAAATGATAGGTCCTATTTAAATAATCTCGAGCTACTAAAAGAATTTGTTATTCTAAAATATAAAATCAGACGCGTCGTTCCTCCTATACGGTGTTTTGACGTTTTCGTTCATCTTACACAATTCAAGCAGACAGGCACACGTGGGCCCTTGATAATTTAGATGGGAAGAATTTTTAAATCATGTGCTCCTATCATCACAGACTCTTTAACTTATTTGTACAATCCCCTGCATTGACAAAAGCTATTTTCCTTATATTCTTAAGCAAGCCAAAATGGTTCCATCTATAAATCTGGAGATGAAACTAACCCATCAAATTACAGAACTATTTCAATATTATCGGCCTGTCGAAACCTTTTGGGAAAAAAATGTCTATAAACATCTAATGTCACAAGTTTCGGAGAAACAATTTGCTTCATCCCAATCAATCAGGATTTAGAGAAAACCATTCAGCCACACGCTTTTAAATAACCTCGTCGAGGGTTGGCTCGTTAATATCAATGACAAAAAATTCACGGGAGTATTGTTCGTTGACTTTTCAAAAGCTTTTGACGTCATTGACCATAATTTTTTTTTTTGCTACTAAGCTAGCCTATATAGACTTTCCGACCAAAGTCTTTCTCTTCTTACATCTTTTCTTTTTAACCGTCATCACAAGGGTTTTTTTGGGTAAACCAAAAATCCAAATTCCAGACACAAACATTTGGTGTTCCCCAAGGGTCCGTTCTTGGGCCTCTACTTTTTTTCTCTCTATATTAATGATCCTCCCTTTTACATACAGAGGCGTAGTGAACTGTTTGCAATGATACGTCTATCATCGAGCCATTGTAATTTAACAATTATTCACAACCTGCAGAACAATTTAGTAACTTAATTGATTGGACAGCTAACCCACATGTCTTTGAACGACCAAAAATTAATACATGATAATAACTTCGCGACAAAACGCAAAAATAACCTTTAGTCTGCCTTCTATAATATAGGTAGTATAAATCCCCTTTATGAAGTTGATACTCTCAAAGTTCTAGTGTTCTATCGACAATATTCTTTCCCCGTCACCCCATATCATAGTTTATGCAAACGTTTTCCCAAGGTTTATTTCAACTTTCAAAATTAAGAATTTTCCTCGCGTTACAAGTCGAAAGAATTCTTTCATGCATTTAAATTTTATCATCTATCGATTATGCTCAACATCTATACAATGCAGTGCAAACACTTAAAATACTCAAAAAAGGATTTATAACGCTCTCTTAGTTACTACTTTAAAACTACCAGTTTGGACGACTGAAGACTACTTAGCGCTGAGATCCTTCCATTATCGTATAAACTAGTTTACAAAGCCGTTGTTAATGTTCGAAAAATGAACGGGTTTGCTCCTTGTACACTAACCACAATTTTTCCGCGAAATCAGTCCCAAGATACACAACAATATTGAATGAGAAAACCCAAATTGATCTTTTTAAAACAAGTCTCGCCTATTCAGGGGGGGCCCTTTGGAACTCCTTACCAAATTACGTGAAAGATAAAGAAACAATAGCTCGTTTAAATCAGCTTACAAAGCATTTCTCTTTCAGCACTAAAAACTTTTTAAAAAGCACACTACATAATTTTAGACATGATATTCTCTTCAGGCCCATAAAATGCGAAAGAAAGAAATAACAACATTTTGACCATTGTTATGTTTAAAACCCCCTACTGTACAGATTGCTATTTGTCATTAGATCAATTCTTCATGTGTTGGTGTGTGTGTGTGTGTGTGTGTTGTGTGTGTGTGTGTTGTGGTGGGGTGTGTTGTGAGCGTGCGCACGCGCATAAAGGATGCTTGCATGATTGTGTCGTTTGCTTTTGTAGTATTAGTCTGTTACTTCTTACAGTTTGCAAGTTGACTTAGTGTATTCACTTTTTCCTCTTGTTGCCATATTGACTTGTGGTTGTCCCCTGTGCTTTTTTTTTTTTTTTTTTCCCCCAGGGCTGGGTGAAAAAAAGCATGCGCAATTTGCTTATCCCCTTACCCTGGTAAAAATAAAATTCGTTCGTTCGTTCGTTCGTTCATTTGTCTGTTTTAATAAATGTGTCAAACTCCAGAAAGCTGAGAACGACAAATCCACTTATCTCTCAAGTATAGTTCGTCTAAAGCTGTAATCGAAACTGTCCCGTCCATCTCTCTGATTTAATCTAATCAACTGGAATTTCAAGCGATTTGCTTTTAGCCTGTCCTGACAAGGAACTCCAAAGTTACGGCGAGCGCCTGTTTTTCTCGAATATTTTGTCAAGCATCTCCATATTTCAAGCTCTTTTCCAATCTTCGTAAATACCATTACCTTGTAAAATTGGAGGGTTCTTGTACACGTCGCCAAATAAAATATTTTTCAGGAGTATAATGTTGGTCAATTGGTGGGAGATGCATCTCTTAGGGGATCCAAGTAAAGGTTTTTCTGTACAATTCTTACCCTCACAATGCTTGGGTTATTGAACAGCAAGCTGACCACTCACACTGTTCCATATCTTTTGATCTCCCTTGCATCCTTGAATGGATCCTCAAGCATAGGCTCAAAGATTTTTCCCCCACATTTTATACTGTTTGCATAATGCTTTTAGTTTTTCAGCAACTTTTTTCCTCTCCACGCTTTCCTATTTTCCATTTTCTACCCTTCGCTGGCTACTTTGGGTGCTTGGATTCTTTTTTGAACCCTTGGTGATGAGAACACCAGAATTATGGACTTGGTGTGTCTCCTATTTGACACCAGGAGCACAGACACAATCAGCCGTGTCTCCCTGATGAGTCCGACCAGCGGGCGAAAGGCCTAGGAGCAGGGGATACAAATAATCGTCTTTGAAGAGAGTACGATGGTTCCCCAGACAGCTAGCGAAGGGTTTTTCTTTTTTATAATAATATTCCCCCCATTTTTTTTTTTTTTTTTTTTTAAATTAAAAACTTTGTCAAGTCATTGCTGTAATGACTGAGGAATTGTTAACTTGCACTTGTTTTCTCCCACTGTTAAATTTTTCAGGAGTATAATGTTTGGTCAATTGGTGGGAGATTGCATCCTTAGGAGATCCAGTAAAGGGTTGTTCTGTACAATTCTTAGCCACTCACAAAGTGGGTTATTGAACAGCAGAGCTGACCACTCACCTTTCCATATCTTTTTGATCTCCCTTGCATCCTTGAATGGATCCTCAACATAGGCTCAAAGATTGTCCCCTCATTTTAACTGTTTGCATAATGCTTTAGTTTTTCAGCAACTTTTCCTCTCCACGCTTTCCTATTGTTTCCATTTACTACCCTTCGCTGGCTACTTTGGGGGTGCTGTTGAAATTTTTTTTTGAACCCTTGGTGATGAGAACACCAGAATTATGGACTTTGGTGTGTCTCTATTTGACACCAGGAGCACAGACACAATCAGCCGTCTCCCGGGTGAGTCCGATCCAGCGGACGAAAGGCCTAGGAGCAGGCGATACAAATAGATCTGTCTTTGAAGAAGTACGATGGTTCCCCTCAGACAGCTAGCGAAGGTTTCTCTTTTTTATAATATATTCCCCCCCATTTTTTTTTATTTTTTTTTTTTAAATTAAAATCTTGTCAATCATTGCTGTAATGACTGAGGAATTGTTAACCCTTTCACTTGTTTTCTCCCACTGTTAATTGTTCAGGAGTATAATGGTTTGGTCAATTGGGGGAGATTGCATCTCTTAGGGGATCCAAGTAAAGGTTGTTCGTACAATTCTTAGCCACTCACAATGCTTGGGTATTGAACAGCAGAGCTGACCACTCACACTGTTCCATACTTGATCTCCCTTGCATCCTTGAATGGATCCTCAAGCATAGGCTCAAAGATTGTCCCCTACATTTTATACTGTTTGCATAATGCTTTTAGTTTTTCAGCAACTTTTTTCCTCTCCACGCTTTCCTATTGTTCCATTTACTACCCTTCGCTGGCTACTTTGGGGGTGCTGTTGGATTCTTTTTTGAACCCTTGGTGATGAGAACACCAGAATTATGGACTTTGGTGTGTCTCTATTTGACACCAGGAGCACAGACACAATCAGCCGTGTCTCCCTGATGAGTCCGATCCAGCGGACGAAAGGCCTAGGAGCAGGCGATACAAATAGATCTGTCTTTGAAGGAGAGTACGATGGTTCCCTCAGACAGCTAGCGAAGGGTTTCTCTTATTTATAATATATTACCCCATTTTTTTTTATATTTTTTTTTTAAATTAAAATCTTTGTCAAGTCATTGCTGTAATGACTGAGGAATTGTTAACTTGCACTTGTTTTCTCCCACTGTTTAATTGTTCAGGAGTATATATATATATATATATATATATATATATATAATCAGAGTTAAAAAGCCACTCAGAACGTAAAAAGTGCTCAACCATGTAGGGAGCGACATACCAGTTTAAAATAGGATTTTAAAATGAAGAGATTAAAACCTACAAGCTTGTTTCAAGCTAAAAGCGCTCTCCTCAGGGAATACAATAATGGGCACGCCACCGGTGTTATATATTGTGGTGTGTGGGCGTGTGAGTTCTGTGCGTGTGGCACGTGGCCTGCCGGTTTTCTTTTTTGGGGCGCGTTCAGGGGGACGTGTTACGGAATGGTGCATTGACAAAGATTTCCATTTATGCCTGCAATTGTTTATCATTTCTACTTTAGAGTTCAGGGATGCTAGGTGGGGTTTACATAATATCAGCCACTTTTCTGTAGTACATAAGTTGCATGTTTTAGAAATGTTGTTGTATGGTGTTGCTCTTTTTAAATTTTCCATGATATGTTGTATATATATATATATATATATACATATATATATACAATCATAAACAAAATTTGCTCTTATGTCTTAGATTGAAGAAATAGGGGGAGAGAAGCATTCATATCTGCAGTAGTAGCTAATTCTCCCTTACTAACAGTATGTGCTTGAGTGGGTGAATGGGGACTAATAAATGCTTCTCAAAATGAGCCTTCAGCAAGCTTATAGTCTCCAAGGGGGAGACAATCTCCAATGGGAGGAAACTCACTAACATATAACTTCTGGTCAGATACCGGGATGTCGAAATCTGATTGTTTCTCCTCAGTGACCCGCGGAAAGTGGTAACTTGCCTCCTCTGCCTTTCGGTTTTAAGAAGAATGCTATCCTAGAAAAAGGCTGGTGTGCAATACCGTAGTATGTTTGTTGAGTTTTTCAATTAAAAAAAACAAACAAACACCAAAGGTGGCACCTAAGAAGGAAAATCATGAAAGAGCAAACAAGCTACATTTTCTTGTGAAAAGTAGAAAATCTAAAAAGATAACCTCTTAAGACACAAGTGCTGAGGGCCAGTTCTTGGAATGAATCCGCAGGGACTAAATTACAATAAACTAATAAATTCCAAGGATAAGTACCAAGCACCATTCCAGCAACTTACAGAGCAGCTTGGTATGCAATGACTGCAAGAAATATTCAATTATAAACAAAGCTTGCTCTTATGTCTTAGATTAATGAAATAGGGGATATAAGCATTCATATCTGTAATGGTAGCTAATTCTGCCTAACTAACAGCATGTGCTTGAGTGGGTGAATGGTGAGTAATAAATGCTTCTCAAACTGAGCCTTCAGCAAGCTTATGGTCTCCAAGGGGGGGGGGGGGGGGGGACAATCTCCCCCCCACCCCTTGGAGACTATAAGCTTGCTATATATTTTTTTAACAAACCAAACTCTGCTACCAAATAAAAGTTCAACCAATTCTAGCTTCCTTCGTCAACCAGCATCTAGCTTCCTTCGTCAATGCCAACTTCGTTGATCTTCTCCACGACAACCGTTTACTCCCTAAATCCCTGTAGTTATCTCACTTTTTAACATGCGCATGCGCAAGTCCAGTCATGTTGAACTGTCACTTCCTTCGACACGTTGCGAGTCCGTCGATGCATTTTTCTATAACTTTAACAGCCCTGCTTGGCATAAAGTAATGTGCAACCTACGTTGGACAGACTCATATGGATGTACTGCCCTGGACATGTAGGTTGTAAAGGAAATGAGAGAATAGACACACTGGCAGGCAAGGCAACAATAAGAACCGGATTACAGTTTGGCTCATCTGCTGTTATAAGAAATTAAAAAAAAAAATCACCTCAACAAAGAAGAGCAAAGGGACGATACTACAGACCATCTTCCCGATCTGAAGATCACGAGGGAAAGTGGCCGCACACCCAGACTTAAAGGAAGAGCAAAAAAACATCAGCAGCAGAACAAAAAGTGGAATAATCTCAAAGACTACACTGCCAAAACTATACTGTTCAAAAAAAGAAACGCAAAATGCCAAGCTGCCGATTTGAAACACAATTTATTGAAGCTCAGTGTGACAACACGTTTAATGTGAAAATGACAAAAACAGGTCATCAGTAGGACAGAAGTCTCCCCTGCAATGCTGTGGTAAAGAACCAGCCCCAGACCCTCAGGGAAATCGGCAGGCCGCTTCCAAAGTCAGTAACGGGTGTGACCCCCTCTGGCTGCAATGGTAGCCTGGCATCTGCGGGGCAATGAAGCAATAATGTTCCTGATTGTCTGCTGTGGGATGACCGCCCACTCGGCCTGCAATGCCCGGAACAGTTCATTTGGAGTCGCTGGGGCGTTGGCCCTCACTCTCAGGCGTCTGTCCAAAACGTCCCAAACGTGCTCAATAGGATTCAAATCCGGGAAAGAGAGGGCCAGGCCAGGGTGTTGATGTTGTTGGCGGTAAAGAAGGCTGTGGTCAGGCGTGCTGTGTGGGGCCTGGCGTTGTCCTGCTGGAACACGGCCCTGGGAGTGGCCATTAGAGGCAGGACGTGTGGCTGAACAATGACCTGGACGTACTGCTGGGCTGTCAGGTGACCTTCCACGCGCACCAGCTGGCTCCTGCCTGTGTTGCTGATGGCCCCCCATACCATGACATTGCCGCCACCATGCGGAGGTGCCTCGTCGACGCAGTTCTGCTGGTTGCGTTCATTAACCCGGCGGTAACCCTTCGCCTCCTGTCATGGCGCTGCAGCAGAAACTGTGACTCATCCGAGAACCAGACGTGTCGCCAATGGTTCCTCAGTGTCCAGTGTCTGTGTTGCGTAGCCCATTGCAGTCTGGTCTGTCGATGGCGCCCCGTCATTACGTTGCCACGTAGGGGCCTGTAAGCCCTCAGCCCAGCAGCATGCAGCCTGTTCCGGACAGTCTGGTCGGAGATGCGACGGACACAAGCGCATGCCTGGACAGTGGACGAGGCCGGCAGGAAGCGATTGCGGAGATGTCTTAGCCGTATAAAGTGGTCCTGGGCTGGCGTTGTGATATGAGGTCGGCCTGACCTCGGGGCATCAGCTGATGACCCTGTCCTCTGGAAGCGAGTCCAACGTCGGCATATGGTACTGGGGGAGACATTCAAAGCATGGGCCACATCAGTTGCACTCTGACCAACTTGCAAACGACCCAGGGCGTTTTCTCTCTCTGCTGGGCTCAAACGTGGCATGCTGTTTTTTGGTACGGTGTGCCTGCCGGTTGCCAAAATGACCCGGCTTTTATACTGCACTATGACCATGGTGTGTGTGTGTTCACCACTGAGTTGGGCATGCTTTGCAGGCGAAACAACAGAAGCACAACCCAATGTTTGCACTGTCGCACCTGGCCCACAACACGCACGTGCACATAGTGACAACCGGAATCAATGTTATCCTAGCACGTCGACGTTCAAGACATACATCAGGGCCGGTTTTTGGCGTGTTCTCAACTGTATGGTCCACCCCAGGTGGCAAAATTTCATTTTGCGTTTCTTTTTTTGAACATGTAACTAAAAATAGACACAAACGATTAAACACACGTCAACTGAGATAAGACTTTGAATCTCTCAGCGATCCCAGTGAAAACTGTTGAAATGTGTGCGCTGGTGGTGTGCATCAGTGGGCAATGCAGTTTGTGTAAAGTGGATATGAGTGTGTATGCATTGGTGTGTGTGTGTGTGTGTGTGTGTGTGTGTGTTGGTTGGTGTGTGTGTGTGGGTGTGAGAGAGAGAGAGAGAGAGAGAGAGAGAGAGAGAGAGAGAGAGAGAAGAGTGTGTGTGTGTGTGTGTGTGTGTGTGTGCGTGTGTGTGTGTGGTGTGTGTGTGTGTGTGTGTGTGTGTGTGTGTGTGAGTGTGTGTGTGAGGGGGATTGTTATTCCTCTTGTTGTCACTGTTCTTGTTATATAACAGTTTCTGAATATTTATTTTTCACAAATAATTAAAAAGCTGCATGCACACATACACACACGTGCGCGCATGCACTCGCACTTTCGCGCGCACACATGCACATGCGTGCACACGCACATACACACATGCCCACAATACACACACACACGTGCGCGCGCTCTCACACACACACACACACACACACACACACACACACACACACACACACACACACACACACACATGCGTATACGCCCATATACCACAGGCACACACACATATATGTACACATAGAAGTGCAAATACATGCGTGCAGGAGCATGCTCACACAAGCCCAAAGATCACACACATACAATGCACAGACGCGCGCGCGTGCACACACGCACACACACACGCACACACACACACACACACACACACACACACACACACACACACACACGCACACACATGCACACACACGCACATACGTACACACACGGACATGCAAACGCCCACCTGGAACACACACACACACACACACACACACACACACACACACACACACACATGGGCCCGTGCCCACACACCCATGCACACGCACGTGCGCGCGCGCGCGCCCGCACACACATAACCCCCCCCCCCCCCCCCCAACACACACACACACTTATACACACATTCGCAGTCACTATACACACATACAATGACAATTACGGTACAGCCTATGTTAAGTAGGTACTCAAGGTCGACCGCTGTGTTGGCCTAGGGTGCAGGTCGGACATCTGCTAAGTCGCAGCCATAGAGCCCTCATATTTGTCATTCATTTATCCATCTGCTTTAATTCATGCGTAGTGTGGGTCTCGAAATTTAGCGGATGTTGGCTGTAGCCTGCGGGAAATGAAAATGTGTGTCAATATTTTGCCGCATGCATGCATGGGGGCGCGCGCGCCCCGCGCGC
>JAFLJL010005046.1:0-13173 GCA_018398815.1 Conus ventricosus
AATTATATTCATTTGATATCGTTAATGTATAAGTGCACTTGAAGAATGTCTTTTTGATTGTTTGATTCAGTTTGATGACGTGTATGTGATTTTATCAGGAGATTTTAAACGGTACAACCTCCAACTGTTCTTCTGATGTTTCTGGTGACAATGGTTTATTTGGAAATCATTTCAACAGCCGTTCTGTTTATAATTGCCATGTAAGAAAATCTGCTGATAGCACACTTAATTGTTATGGAAAATGTTTGTTAAACATGTGTACAGTGCTTGGTTTATGTATACTCAATGGCATTTGTAATGGTGATACTGATGGCAAACTATACATATATATCACAAACAGGAAACAGTGTTAATGATTATTTTCTAGTCTCCAAAGAATTACTGACTATTTTGTTTTCTTGTTGTGAACTGATTGTATCAGAAAGATTAGAATCAGACCATTACCCGTTGAGTTTTATTTGAAATTGCCTGGGAGTAATAACAAGGTAAGTGTTTCCACTCCAGTGGATGAACAACAGTGTATTGAAAAATTTGTGTGGAACTCGGATTTTGTGAATGCTTATATTAGTGCGATGCATTCAGATGAATCACAATCGTCCCTCGATCGTGCAATTAATTTGGTTGATCATGAACTATGTTTAATGAATGTATCAAAAAACAAGCAAGTTGAGAGAACAGTAATATGCCGACTCTAAGCCACTTTCACCCTCAACCAGTTTTCGGGCGAAAGTGCCCTAGAATCAGGCAGACACGGGGCCTAAAACCTGATCACTTAATTTACGGCTCGCGGCAGTTTGCAACCAGAGCGCCTAGCCTGCGCTGTGTAAACGAAGCACACTCGGCTGGGTTGCACCACATTGCCACACGTCGACACACCGCATCGAGGCTGTCACGCGACACGACCGGGTTTGCTTGCTCGGACTCTCGGGAAAGAAGGCTGTGTTTTGACTGCGCTCTGTTGTGACCACTGTGTTTTACTTGTGTTATTTTAAATGGCTAAAACGTTATGAAGAACAGGTTTGTGATATTTGAGACCATAAGTTTTACTTTAACTGCATGTTAGAGTATTTGTTGAAAGAATTAGGCGAAGCATGTTGTGAAACCGGGGAGATTGTTTTTCTAGAAAACGAAAAAAGTGAACTAACTGCTTTAGAAATGAACGACTATCTTAAAGGTTTGTTGGTTCAAGGAAATGAAACAAGATGTAGCCAGTTTTAATACGTGTTTGACTATTGATGAGATGGCTCCTTATCTAATAAATGGCGCTGCGTTGAAAGTCGGCCGAAGCAAAACAAACCATCACGCGTTGATTGTTGGGAGCTGGCTTGAGACAGCTAAAGCCATGTTTAAAAAACATGGCGTTCATTTCTTAAGGCGGAGGTAAACACGGCTGATTCGTATGCTAAAAAATTATATTTGAAACATTTTTGCTGTTCCTCCCAAGTAAAAAATGTTCTCAGTTTGTATTAGACTTGATTGATTGTTAACTACAGATTCAGTGTTCATGTGGCAAGCTGATCTGTGTATTAAGATGTGTATACTTTTCTACTTTTTTAATTCTAACCAGTTCATCTGCCTTTAAGTGTACCCTTATGCAACTGATGGCGATTTCGAATGTTCTGGCAAACAAACTAGATGGGTTAGGCAGACCTTAGTACATCTACCAGTATGGAGTGGAGTAGTGTGTGGCCAGCACTATCTTCATATAAATGCTTCAAATATAAAAGACGGATGTACTACTACTGGCGATTAGAGCCGCCATAAAAGCTTGGCTACGGCAGTAATTGCTGTAACTCTGCCAATTTTCAAGCTTGGTTGAGAAAAGAGGAGCACAGCAAACTAGGCTAAGTGATAAGTTTTATATTTTTGGCATAAAATCCGCACACTTATTCTGACTAATTTCTAACCTACAAAACTATGTGTAACAGATAGGCTGACACGAGGCCCGAAACCTAATCGCTTAATTTACGGCTAGCGAGACGCGCGACCTTCGTTCACACAGCGCACGGCAAGCGACCAAAAAATCAATAAAGCGGGAGACTGGGCTTGCCAGGTGAGGGGGGGGGGGGGTGTATTCATTTCAGGTTGACAGCGCGCTAGGTGTCGTTAGCGAATGTTCTAGACTGTTACGTGTCACTCCCACTTTGTGGCCGCCACGTCAGCAAGACCGGGTTGTATTGTCATTGAGTGTGTGGTGTAGTGAGAAGATATTTACCGGGTTTTGTGCAGGTTGTTTTGTTTATATAATATTTTGATCATGGCAGAACAAAGACAGTGGGAGATTTCTAAGCTGACAATACTTGACGAGCATGTTGAGTACCATGCACAATTTGTTAGTGCTTTGGATGAGTTGAGAGCGGCAGGCCCTTCATATTCTCGCAAACTAAGAGAGATTGCTCGTTTGTTGAATCCATATGCTAAAAGGTTTTCTACAGTTGGTCTTTCTTTCATAGAAGTCTACTCTATGAGGAAGGATTTGTATTTAATGTTTTCAAGCAGTGAGGAGATAGAAATTATTGGACTACTCCCGTACAAGAACCAATGCAACTCCAAACACACTCCTCTCAAAGTCCGCAGCAGTGAGAGAGAACTAGCGCTCTACCCTAGAGCAGTCAAAGGTCACAGTGGCAAGCCGTTTCTTCAGCGCTCTACCCTAGAGCAGTCAAAGGTCACAGTGGCAAGCCGTTTCTTCATCGCTCTACCCTAGAGCGGTCATAAGGTCACAGTGGCAAGCCGTTTCTTCAACGCTCCACCGCTTCACCCTAGAGCGGTCAAAGGTTATCAGCAGTGAGATCAGACTTTTTTTTTTGCTGCTTTGTCGCTTTGCTGTCTACGCCCTGTTACAAACTTTTAGGCTGCCTTTTTAGCTCTGCCAAAGCAGTATTTTACTTTAAAAAAAAAAAAAACACTAACTCTGCCAATGCCAGTCCCAAGCCTGGATGAAAAAAGAGGAGGGGGTGTGGCATAACTTTTTTTGTGCACTTGGTGGCTGCGTTGAACTTGCAACAAAAGAGCCAATGCATCACAAAACGCAAGCTCTGTCTTGCACCAAGTGGTGTTACACATGACAAATAATAAAGCTCTGTGTACACCACACACACTCCCACCCCCAAGTCACCCCAAGTTCTTAATTAAGTTTTTAATTAAGTCACCCCAAGTTCTTAATTAAGTTTTTAATTAAGTTACTTCAAGTTCTTAATAAGTTCTTGATTAAGTTTTTAATTAAGTTCTTGATTAAGTCACCTCAAGATCATAACTAAGTACAACCAAGTTCTTATTCTTCAATCTATGTTTTTATCTTAAATAGCAGATGCCTAATATAGTACACACACGCCTCAAAAAACGCGTCATCGTTGAGGATGTCTTGCTCAGCGTTTTCTGCATAGATCTTAATGAAGGTCTTACATCCTAAGCAACCACATTGATTACAATTCTGGTCTATGGAAATGTCTTTTATAGACTCCATGTCTTTATTTATTGACTTTATCATTTTATAATACGCCATGATCTATTTTTAAAAAAAAATTTAAAATTAAGTTCTTAAAATATTATTCCATTTGAAATGGATCAAAATGATGCTTTGTTATTGGCGGTTTTGGCGTGCTGTTGTCTTTCTCTGTATTTAACGGTTCAGATTTTTTTGGTTGCTTTTGTTTCTGCTGCCATTGTGTATATATTTTATAACCGTAATAACTGCCCCCAACAGCAGCAATGGCGCCAAAAATGGCAACAGTTTTAAGTTCAATATTCCATGAAGACTTTGGTGCCCTTGTATCACATGGAGTTTTTATAGCGGGCATTGAATCAACTTGTTCTGGCGCTGGCGGTGTTATGTTTCATGATGAGTTATATTCTGTAACATTATTTTTTTTGTCTGTTCCACTCTGCTAATTTTTTTCCTGCTTTAACACGTCCAGGATGAGGACACTTTTCACTGGCCCCCACTGATTCAGTGTTTTCTGATTCTGCTGATTTTCTGGCTTGGTTACTTTCTCCACCTGATTCAATGTTTCCTGATTCTGGTTCTGATGATTTTCCAGCTCGTTCATTTTGAAGGGAAACAAATTCATATGATTAAAAGTTATTAATCCCATGATTAATGGCGATAACAATGTTCCAAATCTGTAGTATAGATCACAGCCTAGAGACTCTAATGACTTTGTTAAAACTGGATCTTGCGTTAAATCATACGTAAGATCTTGTTCAGAATCAATGGGAGCAAATCTACTGACTAGTTAGTGTACAAACTAGAACCGTTTGCCCCACACTTTTCACCATTCTAGACCCCAGCTGCGCTTCATACCTGTTATGATACTTTATAATGTCTTGCGGCGACATCTGTTGAATTTGTTCAATGCTGAATTCAGTTCCGAGGAACTGTTTTGTTTTTCCACACGCTGCCAAAGAATACAACCTCTCCTTTTGGGGCATAACAGCTTGGCCATCAACTTGGTCATTCATAAGTTCGGGAAGGTTTAGGCCACCTTGTAGCTGTAGTAGATCATCACTGTCATGTTTTTTTATTAAATTATATATTATTTTATTTTATAAAAATGAGCACCGAAAAAACTGTTACCAACCTTGTATACCATTCTGCTGTTATTGGAGGACTAAGTGTAGGATACTCAATGCTTGGTAAAAAGCTTGTTAAGAATTAAACCAGCAGATCTTGGCAAACTAGACTTTGAGGATTCAGCAAAGCTAATTGCTATCATTGCAGCTTCGTTTGCCACGAAAGATTTTCTAGTCAAGCAAGGAATAATTCCAGACAGTATAAACATGTAAATAAAAAATACATTTATAAAAAAATGGCCTCATCGTAATGATGATAGGTGGCGCTGTGGTGAATGCGCTTGCTTTTAGCGGAAGTAATTTCGCATTTATGTAAACTGCGGGATGACGGCGAGAGAAAAAGACATAACAAAGCTATGGAGCAACTAGCAGCTGCACAAGACGCCTATGAAAAGCAGAGACTTGAGCAGTTAGATTTTATTAATGACACACTGAAAAAACAGGGGCATGCAGCTTACATATTTAAAGATGTTGATCAAGCAATAAAACAATATTATCTAGTAACAGGCAAACCGGTCCAGACATTGCCCCACCAAAATTCAGTGACTTTTATCAACCATCAGAAAACAAAAGATGCAAGAAATCGCGTTTATTGTCGTGGGTATGACCGTCGTGTATTTGTGTTGCACATAATATTGGCTGAATAAAAAATGAACAAAATCTATTATTCGCCCAAAGGATATTGGAAGGGTATCACAGCAATACAAAAGCTAAGCCAAGCGGCAGGAGTCAGTGAACAAACAGCCAAGGAATGGTTATCTAAACAAGCAATTTGGCAAATTTATTTACCTGCCCCTAGACGAATACAGAGACCGCACTTTGTGAACACAACTCCAACGACACCCTTAAAATGGATCTTCTATTTTTCCCCCTTGATGGGATTAGACAAAAAGATTTAAGTAGCACACGTCATTGACATGGCTTCAAGATACAAGTGCAAGCCTTTAAACGCAAAAGAGGCTTTGCTGTTGCTGCCCTATACAATGATTACCAAACGAGGCCCCTTTTAAATTCCCCTCGCTGATTAAAGCATGAGGAAAGAATTTAAAGGCAAGTAATAAATTTTGTTAAAACACGAGTTACTATTGAAGAGGCTTTCCCGGGAGTTCCAGATCACAGGCTTTTTAAAAACTTTAAAAACATTTTCGAAAGCTTTCTCCTCCATAACAGAGAGTGATTGACAATTTCGCAACACAGAATGGGTTAGAAGATGCCCTCAGTTTGCGCGCAATGATAATGAAGAATTTAAAAGGGGGAAAAAACCCAGTACAAGCAATCAAAAGAAAAAAAAAATTTTTTGAAGGAGAGTCTTCTCCGGCAAACTATTCCCTTTTGGTTTGAAAGAAGGTACCTTTTTTTACCGGGGAACAGAAGGGGACACTCGCACAGGGCAACAGATCCATTTTTTGGAGTGTTGATCCAAAATTGAAATAGAAAAAATTGAAGAGAATCCCCCCGTGTTTATTTACGAGAAACTGCACAACAAAAAACCCAGCCCCTCAAAGATCTTTTGTAAAGAAAAAACTGCGAATTCCGCCAGACACAGTTCCGTTTTAAATTTAAATTTGGGTTTCCCCAGTGCCCAATTGCTAAAAAAACTCTGGATTAAAAAAACCCCGTTTTGTTTTGTTCTACTAATGACTTTTTGTTTCAATGTTTGTTGATCTCATGTAGATTAATCGCATTTTTTCGTTTCATGAGAAAAGTCTTATTGCCAAAAAAGCTTCTTTTAGTTGCATTGATATGTTTGACTGCACAACGCTGCGAGATATTCCCTTTGCTTTCTTAATGATTTTCTCCTGGCTCGAAATACTGTACATTTTTTACCTTAAACCAACAAACTCCTTAATCACCTTTCCAGATAATTTATCCTTCATCTTTCCTAAAACCTTCTTGTTAGTAATTGAATGCAAAGGAGAATCTTTAGGGTAATCGGACGTGTCGTACCATCCCACATGCCCTTTAGCTACTTCCATTTCCATGTCTTTATAGATGTCTTCAGTAGGAATATCTATAACAAAACTGTCTGTATCTGTGTAAAGTACTCTGGACTCAGGATACGAGGGCTTAAAGTAGTCATAAAGAAACTCTAACATCAAAAGCTTTGATAATTCTAAAACAGTAAACCCAATAAATACAGGTTTGTCCAATTTGACTTTCTTTTTTTTCATCATTATGCCAAAAAGCTGATCATGAAATCTTCTGAAGTCCTGATAATTAGGTTTTGAAGTCAGCTTAATTGCTTCGTTTTCTCTGGTGACCAATCTAACATCTTTACGCTTGTGCGGATTCTCCATAGTCTTTCCAAAACAGCTGTTGTTCATCAGCTTGAAAAAGTCTTTTTCTGAAGCATCTGTGGATTTAGTTCTAAGATCAGTGTTCTTTATGATGTATGGTTTCATGAACTGTTCTTGATCAAAAGCAATTATACGATGAACAGCTGTCAACTTCAAACCATGTCTTAAATAAAATTGTAGAAGTCTGTAATGACAAACATTTTTTTTTTTTGCCCCGAAGATTGGGCACAAGTTTAGGCGGCTCTCTTGGATTCATCTTTAGACTTTCTGCTGCTAATGGATAGTCATTATGCAGGTCATGGAGTCCCTGAGGATATTCTAAGTCAACTTCTAGAATGTATCCACGCTGTTGACCCGGCGTCAAACTGCCCAACCACTTTAATGCTTTTTGAATATTTTTCGGATCGCCGCCTGTGTACATTTTAAAGTTACGTAATGGAAAAGTGATTGCGCCATAGCCCATCCATACAGATTTTTGCATCTAAATACATGAATAGTTAGCCCTTTTTAAACTTGGATCAATTCGCCCAATTTATTTTTTTGTTTGCTTTACAGTAATGGTGCAACGCCATCCTAATTCCTCCACGAAATTCCGTTTTCAATCATTTTAAATCATTGGAAAATCTGACAATAAATCAACTGTACTCCAAAAAACTTTTAAGAAAGGGGCCCCCAGCTCATCCCGGTTGCAAAAATATAATGCGCGGGACCCAATTTTAAAATTTTTTTTCAAAACGGTTTCCTATAATTTTTCAAAGAGGGCCGCCAACAAACATATTTCCGCCATTAAAAGGAGTCATATGCTCCCATCGTTTTACAATCAAAAATTTTTCCCAAAGAAACCTTGACAGGCGGTTTAATGGGAGTCGCTAATTCCTTTCCCCCAAGACTAGAAAAGAACGCGCCTTTAGGCAAAAAGGGGAGCCCTTCATAAAACCCTTTTCCCCCAACTTTTTAAATTTTACTCAAAAGGGGTAAAGGGGCCCTTTCAAACAAATTTGGGGTTTCAAAATATTCTTCCGTTTTTGGGGGCGGGATTTTAAAGGACATAGCCATGGCCCTAATGATCCCATCATGTGTTTGCATAGAGTCTTAGAAAGAAATGTTATTTAGATTAAACCCACTTTACTTTTCAAAAGACTGTGCAATAAAAAATGACCCCCGGGAACAACGCCACTGTTTTTTCATTAAAAAATAGAGTCGTAACCTCGAAAGTTATGAAAAAGAGGGGCCCTTTCCCCATGTCTTGGAAACAAACTTATTGAAGATTGCATTTACTGTGGGCCTCTCCTCTGAAATTTCCGCAATGTATCATGGTCCCCTTACTTTTTGGATTTGTTGCTTCTTCACTGAGTTCAAAACCCAAAAACCCAAACCCAATGTGGGGCTGAGTCATACTGTTTGTTGGTCTTCGGGAGTCATAATAAAGCCCGAAAGTTTCAGTTTTTTAAACAGGCTTTTACGCACTTGCTGCATCATTCTAAGAAAGTTTCGCACCAATTAGCCCTCTATAAAATTTTTTGGTTAAGGGACACCGTCGCCAAAACAAAATGAAAGCAAATGAACAAATTTGATGATTACTAAAAAAAAGACTTTTTTTTCGAAGTTTTTTGTGGCGCGGGGCCCTTCATAAGGAACAATAACGACTCAAAGTCTGCGTAAAAAAACAAATGGAGAATGTTGCAGCCGTTTCCAGTTTTTAAAAACAAATTTTTAGACCGGGGGGGCGTAAAAGTTCGGTATTCCCAGTCTACGAACTTTTAAATTTTTTTTTATTTCGCTCGCTGCTTTTAACGGATCCCATTCTTGTTAAACTTTTCCCTACAGAATTCTTTTTTTATTTTTCATTTTTTTGAAGTAGCGCTAATAACCTCTTGTGCGTATCAATGTTTTAATGGGCACCCTGCGCGAAAAAAATTAGGAGTAAGTCCACATGATTTTTGGGTTTGGTTCGCCTATTTTTGGGACTGTTTTTTGGGAACCTTTAATTGCCCCAAAATTTTTGTTTTCCTCCCTTATACATTAACAGTTATTGGGTTGTTTTTTCTTCAAACTGATAAATTTGGGTCTAAAACTAACGGGAAAAGGAAATTCCTTTTAAGTTAAGATCTTTGGCGTTTTTGGGGGCCAAATAGTTATCACCCTTTCTGCGTGTTCGCGGACATGATGAAAGCCTTGCAAAACAAAACCACATAAAACATTTTTTTTCCTGAATTTTTTTTTTTTTAAAACGCCCCTCTTTGAAAACCAACCCCGAGGTGGGCAAATTTAAGCCTTGCCTACAATGGGTGCAAAACTTACCTTTTTTTAATTCAAAAACCTCAAAGATTTCCCCCCTCTGCCCAAAAACCAAACCCCCCTTTTTTAAACTTTTTCAGCGGCAGCGTCAAACTGTGAAAAGCATTTTCGCCTCCCCAACCCGGGGTTTTAAAGGGTCATTAGGGGGAAAAAAGTCTGTTGTTTAAAAAGCCCAGATTTTCTAGGTTTTCTTCATTTTTTGTTAAATATCGATTAAAACACTAACTTACTTTAACTGGGGGGTCTTTTGTTAGTTTATTTGGGAACTTGAGAAATAGCAAACAACACTTGCCTGAACTTTTGTTGGGTCAAGGGATTTTTCAAAATCAATATCATTCAGTGCTCTTGAAAAAACCTCTCTCTCGGGCTTTCCTTCAAAAAATTGGGCCCTTTTTCCCTTAAATATTCTTAGCCATGCTGTCTTTCTTTTCAAAAACCCAAAATATTTTTTTAAAAATTTAAAAAAAATAAAAACCGGCTTAACCCGAATAAATATCGACGGCCCCTTTTTGTGCTTGACTCAAAAAACAAAGGGTATAAACACCCTTCTTTTGTTGTTACTGTGACTGTTTAGAAACAGAGTTTAATTTTTTCTTTTTTACTTTTTTTAAGCTTTTTCCTTTTTTATCTGCTCGGGGTCTGGCTGTTGAGAAAAACTTGTCCTTGCCTTTCTTTGAAGATCAAACTTTGGGGTTTTTTTTGTAGTCATAAAAATCGGCCTGAAACGATTAAATTCTTCATCCTTATGTTTGAGTCAACTAGCGCTTTATTTATTGTCATTTAAACGAGCTTTTTTTTGCTTTATTAGTTAAACCCAAAGCTGTGGCTTTTGGAGTTTATTTTTTTAATTTTTTTGCTAGCACACTTACGCTAATGAACACAGGCCGAGAGCAAAAGCAAACCACCAAAGGAAAAGGGCGGCAGGTGCGCCTATCCCTTTTGGAAAAAGAGGCCAACACCGTTCCTGCTGAAAGAGCCTTTTTCCGATTTTCCCAGTTTTAACCCTATGTAACAGCTTTAAAAGGCAGCAGAATCCCTTTCCCGTTTGGTTTTGCTTTTTTTGAAAGGTTTTCTCTAGTTTTTGTTGCATTTGCAATTTTTTTAAGAAGGTTTTTTTTTTTAAAACCCCCTTTTTTTTTGGGGGGGGGGGGTTTGGAAAACCCCAAAAATTTTTTTAAAAAATAAAAAAATTTTTTAAAAAACCCCCCCTTTTTTTTTTAAATTAAAAGCCCCCAAAAAAAAAAAAACAAAAAATTTTTTCCTTTTTGGTTTTTTTAAAATTTTTTTTTTTATTTTTCCCCCTTTTTTCCCCCTTTTTCCCCCCTTTTTTTTCCCCGGGCCCTTTTTTTAAAAAAAAGGGGGTTTTTTAAAAAATTTTTAAAAAAAACTTTTAAAAAATTTTTTTTCCCCCCCCCCCCCCCCCCCCCCCAAATTTTTTTTTTTGGAAAAAAACCCCAAAAAGGGGGGGGGGTTTTTTTTTTTTTTTTTTTTTTAAAAAAAAAAACCCCTTTTTTTTTTTTTCCCCCCTTTTTAAAACCTTTTTTTTGGGGGGCCCCAAAAAAAAAAAAAAACCCCCCCCGGGTTTTTTAATTTTTTTTAAAAAGGGTTTAAAATTTCCAATTTTTTATATTGGGAAACAGCCCAAAAAAGGGGAAAAAAAAAACCCAAAAAAAAAAAATTTTTTTTTTGGTTTTTTTTTGTTTATTAAAAAGTTTTAAAAAACCCTTTTTTCCCAAAAAAAAAAGGGGGGGTTTTAAAAAAAACAAAATTTAAGGGAAGGAAAAATTTTCCAAAAAATTTGGGAAAATTTTTTTTTTTTTTTCCCCCTTTTTTTTTTTTTAAAATTTTTTTTTTTCCCCAAATTTTTTCCCCCCCCCTTAAAAAAAAAGGGTTTTTAAAAGGGGTTTTTTAAAAAAAATTTTTCCCCCCCAAAAATTTTTTTGGGTTTTTAAAAATTTTTGGGGGGGTTTTTTCCCGGGGGGGGGGGGAAAAAACCCCCAAAAGGGAAATGGGTTTTTTTTTTAACCCCTATTTGGAAAACCCGGGGAAAAACCTTTTTAAGGGGAAAAAATTTTTTTTTTGTTTTTTAAAAAAATTTTTTCCCGTTTTTTGCCCCTTTTTTTTTGGGGGGGTTTTTTTTTTGGGGAAAAAAAAAATTTTTTTTTTTAAAAAAAAAAAAAAAAATTTTTTTTTAAAAAAAAGGGGGAAAAAAAAATTTTGTTTTTTTGGGCCCCCCTTAAAACCCGGAAAAAAGAAAAATTTTTCAATTTAAAATTTTTAAAAAAAAATTTAAAAATTTTTTAAAAAAAAATTTTAAAAAAAAACCCCAAAAAAAAAAAAATTTTTTCCAAAAAAAAAAAAAATTTTTTCCAAAAAAAAAAACCCCCCAAATTTTTCCCAAAAAATTTTCCCCGGGGGAAAAAAAAAATTGGTTTTTTTAAACCAAAAGGAAAAAAAAAACCCCAAAAAAAACCCGGGAAAAAAAACCCCAAAAAAAAAAAAAAAAAAAAAAAAAAAAAAAAAAAACCATTTTTTAAAAAAAGGGGGGAAAAAAAACCTTTTTTTTAAAAAAAATTGGGAAAAAAAAATTTTTAAAAAAAAGGGGGGAAAAAAAAAAAAAAAAATTGGGGAAAAGGTTTTGGGGAAAAAAAAAAAACCCAAAAAAAAAGAAAAAAGAAAAAAAAACCCCCTTTAAAAGAAAAACCCAATAAAAATTAAAAAAAAAATTTTTAAAAAAAAAAAAAAATAAAAAATTTTAAGGGGGAAAAACCCAAAAAAAAAAAAGTTTGGGGGAAAAATTTGGGGGGGGTTAAAAATTTGGGGGCAAAAGTTCATGGTTTTAAAGGCCCTTTCCCCCCCCCCCAAAAAAAAAAAAATTTTTTTAAAAATTAAAAAAAAAAAACCTTAAATTTTAAAAAAAAGGGGAAAGGGGGTTTTTTTCCGGAAAAAATTTTTTTCTTTGGGGGGCCCCCCTTTTAAAATTTTTTTTTCCCGGGGGAAAAAAAAAGGGGGAATTTTAAAAACCCCTTTTTTTTGTAAACCAAAAAACCCCCTTTTTAAAATTTTTTGGGGGGGGGGTTTAAAAAATTTTTTTTTTTTGGGTTTTTTTTCCCAAATTTTGGGGGTTTTTTTTTTTTTTTCCCTTTTTTTTTTTTTAAATTTTTTTAATTTTTTTTAAAAAAAATTTTTTTTAAAAAAGGGGGGCCCCGGGGGTATTTAAAAAACCCCCCCTTTAATTTTAATTTTTTAAAAAGAAAATTTGGGTTTTTAAAATTTAAGGGAAAATTTTTTTAAAAGCCCCAAAAAAATTTTTTTTGTTTTTTTCCCCCCAAAAAAAAATTTTTTTGGGGGGGAAAAAACCCCCCCCCCCAAAAAAAATTTTTTTTTTTCCCCCCCCCTTTTTTTTTTTTAAAAATTTAAATTTTTTTTTTGGGGGGGGTGGAAAATTGGGTTTTTTGGGGGGGGGAAAAAAAATTTTTTCCTTTTTTCCAAAAAAAATTTTTTTTTTTAAAAACCCAAACCCCTTTTTTCCTTTTTTTTTTCCCCAAAAATTTTTTTTTTGGGGGGGGGTTTTTTTTTTTGGAAAAAGGTTTTAAAAAGCTGAAAAAGGAAAAATTTTTTTAAAACCCCCAAAATCAAAAAACCCCCCAAAAAAAAAATTTTTTAAAAAAAAAAAAACGGTTTTTAAAAGGGGTTTTTAAAAAAAATTTTTTTTTTTTTTAAAAAAAAAGGGGGGGCCCCCCTTTTTTTTAAAAATTTTGGGGGAAAAAAAGGGGGGGCAGGTTTTTTTTTAAAAATTTGGGGCCCCCTTTTTTTTTTGTTAAAAAAACAACCCCTTTTTTTTTTAAAAAAAAAAAAACCCCCCCTTTTTTTTTTTAAAAAAATTTTAAAAAGGGGAAATTTTTTTGGGGGGGGAAAAAAAAAATTTTAAAAAAAAAAGGGCCCAAAAAAAATTAAAAAATTTAAATTTTTTTTCCCAAAAAAAAATTTTTTTTTTTTAAAAAAA
>JAFLJL010005047.1:5300-7800 GCA_018398815.1 Conus ventricosus
CTGACAGGATGTTCACGACATATTCCATTGTTGATTGTTCCTGACAGGATGTTCACGGGATATTCCATTGTTGATTGTTCCTGACAGGATGTTCAGGACATGCTCCACTGTTGATTGTTCCTGACAGGATGTTCATGACATGCTCCACTGTTGATTGTTCCTGACAGGATGTTCATGACATGCTCCACTGTTGATTGTTCCTGACAGGATGTTCAGGACATGCTCCACTGTTGATTGTTCCTGACAGGATGTTCAGGACATGCTCCACTGTTGATTGGCCCTCACAGAGCGGACATACAGGGTCAGCTGATTTCCCCCGTGACACCAGGTTGAGGATGAAGCTGATTGTAAGTGGATAAAACTGGTTGGATAGTAAAAACAACCAACACTGGTTATTGCAATTTTTTCGTTTATTTAAAGCCTTCCTCAAGCTAGAACGCCTAGATGAAGCTGGTTGTAAGAGGATAAACCTTGTTGTAAAGGATAAAACTGGTTGTAAGTGAATAAAGCTGGTTGTAAGGAGAAAAAGATGGTTGTAAGAGGATAAAGCTGGTTGTAAAGGATAAAGCTGGTTGTAAGAGGATAAAGCTGGGTGTAAGGAATAAAGCTGGGTGTAAGAGGATAAAGTTGGTTGTAAGAGAGGATAAAGCTGGGTGTAAGAGATAAAGCTGGGTGTAAGAGGATAAAGCTGGGTGTGGAGAAAAGGATAAAGCTGGTTATAAGAGGATAACGCTTGTTGTAAGAGGATAAAGCTGGGTGTAAGGAGATAAAGCTCGGTGTAAGAGGATAACGCTGGGTGTAAGAGGATAACGCCTGGGTGTAAGAGGATAAAACTGGGTGTAAGAGGACAAAGCTGGTTGTAAGAGGACAAAGCTGGGTGTAAGAGGATAAAGCTGGTTGTAAGAGGATAAAGCTGGTGAAAGAGGATAAAGCTGGTTGTAAGAGGATAAAGGTGGGTGAAAGAGGATAAAGCTGGTGTAAGGGGATAACGCTGGGTGTAAGAGGATAAAGCTGGTTGTAAGAGGAAAAACTGGTGTAAGAGGATAAAGCTGGTGGGAGGAGGGTAATGCTGGGTGTAAGAGGATAAAAGCTGGTTGTAGAGGATAAAGCTGGGTGTAAGAGGATAAAGCTGGGTGTAAGAGGATAACGCTGGGTGTAAGAGGATAAAGCTCGTTGTAAGAGGATAAAGCTGGTTGTAAGGAGATAAAGCTGGGTGTAAGAGGATAACGCTGCTTGTAGAGGATAAAGCTAGGTTATAAGGAGATAAAGCTGGTTGTAAGAGGATAACGCTGGGTGTAAGAGGATAAAGCTGGTTGTAAGAGGATAAAGCTGGTTGTCAGAGGATAAAGCTGGGGTGTAAGAGGATAAAGCTGGGTGTGAGAGGATATAACTGGTTGTAAGGGGATAACACTGGTTGTAAGGAGAATAAACTGGTTGTAAGGAGATAAAACTGGTTGTAAGAGGATAAAGCTGGTTGTAAGGAATAAAGCTGGTGTAAGAGGATAACGCTGGTTGTAGAGGATAAAGCTAGGTGTAAGGAGATAAAGCTGGTTGTAAGAGGATAACGCTGGGTGTAAGGGATAAAGCTGGTTGTAAGAGGACAAAGCTGGTTGTAAGAGGACAAAGCTGGTTGTCAGAGGACAAAGCTGGGTGTAAGAGGATAAAGCTGGTTGTAAGAGGATAAAGCTGGTTGTAAGAGGGTAAAGCTGGTTGTAAGAGGATAAAGCTGGGTGTAAGGGGATAAAGCTGGTTGTAAGAGGATACAACTGGTTGTAAGAGGATAATGCTGGCTGTGAGAGGATAAAGCTGGTTGTAAGAGGATAAAGCTGGTTGTAAGAGGATAAATATAGTTGTAGGCGGACAAAGCTGGTTGTAAGAGGATAAAGCTGGTTGTAAGAGGATAAAGCTGGTTGTAAGAGGATAAATATAGTAGTAGGCGGACAAAGCTGGTTGTAAGAGGATAAATATAGTTGTAGGCGGACAAAGCTGTTTGTAAGAGGATAATGCTGGCTGTGAGAGGATAAACCTGGGTTGTAAGGGGATAAAGCTAGTTGTAAGAGGACAAAGCTGGTTGTAAGAGGATAAATATAGTTTGTAGGCGGACAAAGCTGGTTATAAGAGGACAAAGCTGGTTGTAAGAGGATAAAGCTGGTTGTAAGAGGACAAAGCTGGTTGTAAGAGGACAAAGCTGTTGTAAGAGGACAAAGCGTTGTAAGAGGAAAAGCTGGTGTAAAGGACAAAGCTGTTGTAAGAGGACAAAGCTGTTGTAAGAGATAAGCTGGGTATAAGAGGATAAAGCTGGTATGTAAGAGGATAAAGCTGGTTGTAAGAGCATAACGCTGGTGTAAGAGGAAAAACGCTGGGTGTAAGAGGATAAAGCTGGTTGTAAGAGGATAACGCTGGTGTAAGAGGATAAAGCTCGTTGTAAGAGGATAACACTGGGTGTAAGAGGATAAAGGTGGGTGTAAGAGGATAAAGCTGGTTGTAAGAGGATAAAGCT
>JAFLJL010005047.1:12800-17043 GCA_018398815.1 Conus ventricosus
AAATTTCCAACCCCCAAAACACCGCCCAACAGCACCCGACAGCAAGGGACAGCACAGCACAACACAACACAACACAACAAAAAAACACAACACAAAAACAACCAAAAACAAAGCAACGCAAAAAAACACAAAATTATGCAACACAGCGCCCAATCAACACGATACCACCCCAAAATAACACGACGCAAAATGAGAACTGACGCGACCAACCCCGCAGACACGGGCGCAACATTTACGCAAAAGCGGACCGGGCACAAACGTTTCGAGGGGGAAAGAAAAAGGCCGGGGGTAGGGGGGGGGGGGGGGGGGGGGGGGGGGGTAAGGATGGGAAGTCGTTACAGAGTTATATGTAGTGCCAGATGTTGTTTCTGTGTGTGTGTGTGTGTGTGTGTGTGTGTGTGTGTGTGTGTGTGTGTGTGTGTGTGTGTGTTTTTCTTCAATCTCTCTGTCTTTGTCTGTGGTCTTTGTCTCTGTATCTTGTCTCTGTCTCTCGTTCTCTCTCTGTCTCTGTCTCCGTCTGTCTGTCTCTGTCTGTCTCTGTCTGTTTGTTGTCTGTCTGTCTGTTGTCTTTTCTGTCTGTCTGTCTGTCTCTCTCTCTCTCTCTCTCTCTCTCTCTCTCTCTCTTTCTCTCTCTCTCTCTCTCTCTCTCTCTCTCTCTCTCTCTCTTCTCTGTTCGTGCAGACGTGCATGTGCATGTACATGTGCATATGTGTGTGTGTGTGTGTGTGTGTGTGGTGTGTGTGTGTGTGTGTGTGTGTGTGTGTGTGTGTGTGTGTGTGTCTGTCTCTCTGTCTCTGTCTCTGTCTCTGTCCTCTCTCTCTCTCTCTCTCTCTTCTCTCTCCTCTCTCTCTCTCTCTCTCCTCTCTTTTCTCTCTCTCAGGTTGCTACACGTACGTTTCAGACCATGGATGCAGTGTGTCACGACCGACCCTGGAGGTCTGCCCTGACAGGATCGGTCTAGGTGGGAGTGAAGGGAGTGGACTGACCCCACACGCCCCGCAAAAGACCACACAATAAAGATACGATACAACCCCATTTATTCACACCCAAAATACACAGTCATAAATAAGATTCCCAAAAACAACAACATGCACAATCACAATCAAGCATTCCAACACACACAACATGCACAATTATAAATAAACATTTCACCATACGACGTACACAATCACAATCACAGCATTTCAACACATATGACATATACACAATTTATAAATAAACATTTCCAGCATCCATCCCTTCCCACACCATGGAGTGCCTCCACACCCCTGCCTCTCCAAGTCTACTGGGAGCACCCTGTCGCACTAGGTGCTCCGAACCGGGTCGGTTCTTGAAGAGAGTCGTTCAAGGCCGACACCCTCGCACACACAAGCAGGCAGTGAAGAGCGTGTCCTGGGGGGGGGGGGAAACGTGGCGTTGTTACTGGAGGTCCTGGACGGGGATCAGGGCCGGCAGTCAAGCCCGGCGGGCTTTTCTACCAGTCCGCGGTCCCGACCAGAGCGTGGCCTCAACCAGCGCGTGGCACCAACCAGTCCGCAGTCCCAACCAGAGCGTGGCCTCAACCAGCACGTGGCACCAACCAGTCCGCAGTCCCAACCAGAGCGTGGCCCCAACCAGAGCGTGGCCCAACCAGCTCGTGGCACCAACCAGTCAGGCTCCGGGTGAAGCCCCCGGGAGGGGGGGAAAAGGTAGTGGGAGGAGAGAAAAAAAGGGGGGAAGGGAAGAAGGAAGGGACGGGGAACCCCGTCGTACAATCTGACCCATGCTGTAAAATCCAAAAGGGCCACTCCATGAGGGCGGGGGGGTCTACTAAATACACCAACAAACCAGCTCAAACAGACCTGAGCAAACACATTTTTGTCCGAGTTTGTCACGGGGCCCTACGACGTTTGACCCCCAACGGGGTGGCGGAATTATTCATTTGTTTTTTTGTCGTCGTTGTTGTCGTATATCGTCCCTTAATGTGGCTTGTGGTGTGGTTGGGCCCCTTTTGGGGTGGTTTAGTTCAGGTTTGGTTTACTTTCTCTCCTCTCTCTCCTAATTTCCTGCCCCTGCATTTATCCTGCAGGTTCACGGGGTGGGGGGTATCTTTTTTTTGTACTGGCGTCTATCGGCCTCCGCCTGTCTTTTTAACCTGTCGCACGTGCTTAAATTTCTTTTAGTTTGAAGTAGCTCACTCTGTGACGTAGCGTGGCATGTTGGCCGCCATCGCTGGGGGAGGTTAGCTCTTCACTCGAGCGGAAGATGTCTCTGGGAGCGCCTGCTCCGGCCCTTGGTTTCTTCACCGTATCGTCGAAGGTACAGTCAGTATCTTCAATTCCTACAGTCGGCCTGTAGGAGAGGGACATCACTTCTTCTTTTTTCCGCACCTGTGCCTCGTCCTCTCGACTGACAGAGGGCAGAGAGAGCCCGTTTAAAACCCGCCTCTTGGGGGTCACCCACGTAGCTGGTAAGCATCAGTTTCGTGGTTTGTTTGTTTTGGTTTGTGTTGTTAGCCGGCTTATTCTTCTCTTTTTCGCAATTTTCTTTTGTTTTCAAAATTGTAAGAGAAATATTGTTTGAGACCTTTTCTCTGGTTAATTCAATCTTTAACCTGGCCATTCTAAATTATATCTAAAATTTTTTCTCCTTTTATGCATCTGGTGATGCGGTAGTCGGTGGGGATGGGAGAGAACCTGGTGATTCAGGTTGGTACTTGCTTGGTCTCGCTCGTCCGCCCCTGTCACATTCACCGGACTCTTATCCTTCCGGCCACCGTCTGTTTGTATGTGCAAGGAGAACGAGTTTTATGTTGCGAGCGGCGTACGCATGATTTGTCCCTTCGGATGCGTGGTTAGAGATTTTTGTTATTTTGAAATGTGGCTATAAAATGTGACAATTATGCCATTGAATTTATTATTTGCAAATGTGGTGGCAGTTATAAAGCGATGGTCTTGTGTTGGTTTATTTCCTAAGAAAGGAAATTGTTTAAATGTGAGTGAGAAGAGTGAAGATAATTCATATTGGTTTTTATAGCCTGTTGATTTAATGCAGCTTTTACCTGCTTCGGTGAAAAGCCTTTAACGAACAGCCCTGATTTGATTGGTTTACTGTTTTTATGCCAGGTCTGTGTTGAGCTGGTGTTAGTGAAATTTAAGTAGACCTCCCCTCGCCCATCATGCGAGTGGCTGTTAGGATTTAACACAGGGGTCAGATTGTACGGGACGGCGGGGTTCCAGCGCCCTTCCTTCTCCTTCCCTCCCTTTTTTTCTCTCCTCCCAGCTACGTTTTCCCCCCTCCCGGGGGGCTTCACCCGAGCCTGGACGGGGTTGGTGCCACGCGCGGTTGGTTTTTACGCTCTGGTTGGGGCCAACGCCCCCGTTGGGACCGCGGACTGGTTGGTCCACGGCGGGTTTGAGGCCACGCTCTGGTTGGGGGACCGCGGACTGGTTGGTGCCACGCCTGGTTAGGCCCCTCTGGTCGGGACCGCGACGGGTAAAAAGCCCGCCGCTTGCCCGGGCCCGGGCCCTGATCCCCGCCCGGGAAACCTCCAGTAACAACGCCACTTTTCCCCCCCCCCCCCCCCCCCCCCCCCCCCCCCCCGGGAACGCGCTCTTCACTGCCTGCTTGTGTGTGTCGAGGGGTCGGCCTTGAACGACTCTCTTCAGAACCGACCCGGTTCGGAGCACCTAGTGCGACAGGTGCTCCCCGTAGACTTGAGAGAGGCAGGGTGTGGAGGCACTCCATGGTGTGGAAAGGGATGGATGCTGGAAAGTTTATTTATAATTTAGTATATGTCAAATGTGTTGAAATGCTGTGATTATGATTGTGACGTCGTAATGGTGAAATGTTTATTTATAATTGACATTGTTTTGGGGTTGGAATGCTTGATTGTGATTGTGCATGTTGTGTGTGTTGGAATGCTTATTTATGACTGTATGTTGGTGTGAATAAATGGGGGGTTGTATCGTGTCAGGGTTTGCTAAGACCTGAACTAATTACTATAGAGTGACAGACAGAATTTACAGCCTAGCTAGTCGCTTCCAAACAGACTAAGAATGCTGAACCAGATTAAAAACTCACACAACATTTATTGACCGTGACTGTGACATGAACATTTTTCCCGACCATAACAAACGACCCAAACCTTACCCCACCTCTAATCACATCCCCCCAACCACCCATTTTAACACACATGCACCACCAAACCACTTTTCCGCCCCATTTCACTCAATCAACTGCTCCTCCCCAAAAACCTGACTCC
>JAFLJL010005048.1:0-10000 GCA_018398815.1 Conus ventricosus
AAAAATAGAAGAAAGAAAGGACAAGAAAGGAGAAATAGAAAAAAGGTTTCGATAAATAAAAGACGGCTATGTTCAATTCATGCAATTGAAATAAGTAATCTATTATACTAAACTATGTTTTTACTGTATTATGTATTCGTTTTTAATAAGATAAACCATGGACACTGCATTCAAAATGAAAGAGAGAGAGAGAGATGAGAGAGAAGAGAGAGAGAGGGAGAGAGAGAAGAGAGAGAGAGAGAGAGAGAAGAGAGAGAGAGGGGAGAGGGGAGAGAGAGAGAGGAGAGAGAGAGAGAGGAGAGAGAGAGAGAGAGAGAGAAAAGAGAGCGTCATGCGCTGTGGGGAGGAAAAAAGGAAGAGACACATTCTGGGCACTTTAAAATCGCATTGACAACTCGGGGGTGCTTGATCTTCTTTGGTTGAAGTTTTTTTTTCAATAGTGATTTGTGCTCTTGGAAAAAATAAAGACTGGCGGAAGCCGGGACGAGAGAGCGCAGATTTGAAAGAAAAAGGAAAAACATGGCTAGAAGGAGAAGAAGAGGAAGAACAAATTTAAGAGAACAGAGCGAGAGTTGAACTCTCATCGCTTGTATAGTTAAATATTGATTTTTCAGGATGAGTATGAGGTGTGTGAACAAACTTCATAATTTTAAGACAACCTTTTATCGCGATCTTCGAATTGTTTATTTCCATTTTGGTCATGATCAGAACTATTTCCAAATTTTACCATGTTCACACACTCGATAGATAAGATGTGATTCCTGTGTTTGATTATTAAGTAAGTGATTAATTAAGGTTACTAACAGAGTGCCTTGTCTTTCTAGGGCAAGCACCCTGTGTGCGGGAGGTCATACTAACAGAGTGATTTGTCTTTCAAGGGCAAGCCCCCTGTGTGCGGGAGGTCATACTAACAGAGTGATTTGTCTTTCAAGGGCAAGCACCCTGTGTGCGGGAGGTCATACTAACAGAGTGATTTGTCTTTCAAGGGCAAGCACCCTGTGTGCGGGAGGTCATACAAACAGAGTGATTTGTCTTTCAAGGGCAAGACCCTGTGTGCGGGAGGTCTACTAACAGAGTGATTTGTCTTTCAAGGGAAAGCACTCTGTGTGCGGGAGGTCATACTAACAGAGTGATTTGTCTTTCAAGGGCAAGCACCCTGTATGCGGGAGGTCATACTAACAGAGTGCCTTGTCTTTCTAGGGCAAGCACCCTGCATGCGGGAGGTCATACTAAAACACTGGCAGCTACTTTCAGCCCTGGGGATGATGACGTCCGTTGCTGACAGGATTTTCTTTTTTCTAATTTATTGGAAAACGAGTAGTATTTTGAATACTATGAGTTGGGGTCTGTAAACCCCAGAGTGGTTGTCCAGGACGGGGGAGATCGTGATGGTATTGATTACGTGACCTAAGTTGATGTATTAGCCAGGTTTAACACACCAAGGTTTTATCTCTGCACTCATACACGCATATGCGCACTCATGCAACCACCAAACATTTACCTCTCTCTGGGATGGGATGTCACGCATTTGCTTCTCTCATAACACGACTGAGAACAAGAAATACAGTTTCTATGCCATTTATAATTACACATGAAAATTCCAAATACACACACACACACACACACACACACACACCACACACACACACACACACACACACAAAACATATATATATGCATTTTGTTCCTGCACTATATTTCTTTCTGAATGCGTCGAGTTTCAGTCTATAAAATACTGAAACAAAGTTTGGCGTCATATACTGTACCATGTCAGACCATAGCATTCACCGGCAGTTAGTCAGCTCTGCTAGGCCGAGATTTTTTGTGGCTAATGCAGTAATAAGACCATCACGTGACGCCCACACTACTTCCGCCAGGGAAGAAACCGGTGTAGACTTCCCTGTTCCTCATTCAACCTCGGCCTCCTGCCTAACAAGGACAGGTTTTTGCTATGTCTCGCCTATTACTTCTGTCTTTGTAGAGATTGCTTGTGTGCTTGCCTTCGTTGCTTTTTCTATTGTGGCTTACGTTAGACCATGGGTACCATTGCCGCGTGAGGCTTATGGATGGCGTTTTATTTCATTTTTTTCACGCTCTACGGCGTGACTGCTCACGATTTCTCTTCACTCCATTGTTCTCCATTTGGCCCTTACTCCCCCTAATGCGTCCTCCCTGATCTCTTCCCATTTCAATTGTTCTACTACTCCAGATCGTCTTTCTTACGATCGCTCGTCGAGTTCGGTCGATCGGGTTTGTACACACATATACCATCAACATGATGGCTGATGTTTTAAGGAAGAGGAAGATGAAGAAGAAGAAGACTTCGCCTTACAATGACGTTTAGGGGCTAACTCAGCAGCGCATTGCCAACATCTAGAAGTTTATCTTGTGATAAGCGCTGCACCTGAATCTGACGTCAAATCTGGGTGAGGTAAAAATGAAACAAAAGTTTTACGTCAAGCCGGGTTACGTAAAGATGAAGTAATTTCAAAGCTAGAGGCTAATCTCCCGTCTCTCATTTATGACAGTAAATAAGCATGGTTATCCGAGATCCTCTACTCAGATTTCCCCCCACTGAGTGTCACGCACGAACTGATACAGGTCGCCTCAGTGACAATTGTGGAGTGTGGCCCGTCCATTGCCAGGTTGGCAGTGGCCGTGAAGTACGTGATTCCTGCCGGGAGTTTGCTTACCTGTTAATTCTTGGAGGGGGGAAGGAGAACATTAGACTCGCCGGAATAGTGGGTTTTACGTGTGTAAACGAACACTCATGAAACTGGAGTTCTTCGATGCGAGTGGGGAATTCCGTGAATGTGAGTGCTGTCTTGTGAGTTTCCGAGGTGAATTCGGAGTGTCGTCGTGTGTCTGCAAGTCAGTACGAATTGAGGCGTTATCCGCGAAGGTTGGGTTGGCCTCGTGCTCAAGTTTGTTTCTGCCGTTGGGGCAGGGGTCTCGTTATGCCCTCGACCGACTTCTGAAGGTTTGGCTACCAGAGTTTTGACTGTCGGTGTTTCGGTGTTCAGCGGCGGGTTCTGCATGTACCAGGGCGTTGGCTGTCTGGCAGTGTCCCGGCGACTGAGGGTGTCGTCCACTATGTGTCGTTCCTGTTTTTGTCCAAGGTGAGCGTGTAAAGTAGCGGAAATTCTGGAGGGCTGTGAAGTTGGTTGTTTGCAGATATCATGGTTCATCAACTTTGTATTTCAGTTCCCAGAACTGGAGGATTTCTTTTTTATTTGTTTTATTCACAAAGCTTCTTTCTATGTGAATTCGACTAAGAAGAAAAGGAGGAAATTTAAATGCGCGGAAGTTTGAAGAGAACAAAAAGAGATATTAACTTGAACTTAAGGTCGAGAAAAACCGTACATGTGGGAATGAAATAATGTGCGTTTCTGTTCTACACTGATGCAGATAGGTGGATTTGTCACAGCGGTATTGATGTGCTAAGACATAATATGTTGTACTTGGTAGTGGTCGCTGGTGTACAGAAATATTGTTTTCAAGTTTGGTAAAGATTGGTTATTTTCTGAGAGTGTACGTTGGTATCGGAGGACCGGAACTTTTAATATTAAAAGAGGAGACTGTCACGCGGTGCGTGCCAGGTACAGAGGGCAGACTGCATGCGCTGTGTCTGGGCGTGTGTGAGGTTTATCGATAGGTGATGGGTGGTGGTACTCGGATAGACACGTCTTGTAGAGGTTCACTTTTGGTGTTTGCGCTTGGAACTAAACCGGGTTGGATGGGCGGAAAGGAAAATTCGGGATTATTACATCAATAAAAGAGTTGGTTTTTTTAAAATTATTATTAAAGATTTGCAGGTGAATTCATGATTATATGTTAAATACAATAGTAGTATTAGTTAGATTACTTAGTACAGGTTATTACGATTGGAAAATAAAGAGAAAAAAATAGTAGATGATAATAATAAAAGATGTTTAAGATATTTAGGAATTGTGCCTCAGAAGCCTACATTTGGTATATATATATATATATATGTATATGGTTGTTTTAGTCGACGGTGGTGCGCCAGTATTCAAGAAGTTTTTCCGCAGCATTGTGGTGTCAGTAAGCAGTGTTTAGGACAATGTATAGCAGCGCTCGGAAATCCTTGTCGAGCTTATGTAATTGGTGATTGTCCTAGCGCTTGATAATTTCTGATGACATTTGTAGGATTATGATGTGCCTGCTAGGAAATTAGGATACCCGGGTTCAATTCTATTATTTTGGTTTTGCTTGAAATGTGTTTGATTCTATTAAGCATGTTACTAGAAAATTGGATCCTGAATTGTGACGGTATGGTGGTCACTAAGGGTTTTCGGATTGTTCGTTGGAGTGAATATGATTTAGATCTATTGAATCATTGTCTTGGAGACCTCGATGGGAACTGAAAGTCGTGGGTATGTAACTCAGTCAGTATAATCACTTTTTGAAGGAACGGTTACAATTATGTCGTGGCCGTTGTTTGGAAGTGGAAAGTCAATGAAGTTGGTTTAAATGTGTAATGGAAATTTCTGGTGAGAGAGAATTTTTATGTCAAGGTGGCTGGTTGTATAGGTCATGGTTTAAATTCCAATCAGCTGCGCACTTTGGTTTGTGACGTGTACATCTCAGGACCATTTTTAGTGAGTTACATGAAATGCTAAAAATCATGTAAACGCTCAGCCCCGTTTATTTAAAAGCAGCAAATAATTTTTAACTGTATTCTTTGTGGTAGTAAGACATTTCCTTTTTCACAGGTTTCCGGCGAGTTTCTTTACCTTCCCCTACACAGCAAATCCGTGAGGGTCGGCCTCTCGGGTTGAGCGGGTTGTGTCACCTCCACCCCCACTGTCATCCCCGCTCATTCCTCTGCCTGGAGTGAGGACACACCTGGAGCCGGCAGGGTGCGTTCCTGTCGGGACGCCGTCTATTTTCTTCTGCAGTCCGAGTGTGGGAGTTCCTCCGACTTTCAGCTCTATCTTTTCTTCAGGGTGGGCCAGCATCGTGAGAGCTCACTGCATATACTATCTGCGTGTGACTTGCGAGTGTAGTTGGTGCCCGGTAGGTAGGGGGCCGCGCTCTTCGATTCATCACGACTTTACTCCTGCTGCTTCATCTCAAGCGCTTCAGTGCAGGTCTTGCGTTTTGGGCGGTACATTGGTGTGAGGGCGTCGTGGAACAGAGACAGAAAGTTTACGTGATTATATTGGGAAACGCTGTGTTGCCGTTTTGTTTTTTTTGTTTTTGGGAGGGGAGTTTGTTTTTCTTGCGTATGTCAAGTACCCGCCAGGGACTTTGAAGTACTGAAAGTGCAACATTGGGTTTCGGGTCACTTGAACAATTTGTTTTGAATATTTTGGGGGGTTTAGCTTGGGTGTACGGATAGTCTGACACCGGTACATAAAAAAAAACCTAGCATAAGGAATACAGCTTGGGAAAAACATCGCGTGGGCGTCTCAGGTTCTATGGGGGTATCAACCTTGTTTGATATTTCAGCCTGGGATTACCAGGTGATGTAATAATTCACCTTGTCCCTTCTGGTATTGGCCTTCAGTGGGCTGAGGTGTGTGTGTGTGTGTGTGTGTGTGTGTGTGTGTGTGTGTGTGTGTGCTCCTGAGGGAAGGGTCATTATATGTGGTGTGAGCACATGCGTGCACAGGTATGGATAAGGGACCATGCGCTAATGGTCGCGTATTGGTGTTAGTATAGTTGATTTTTGTTTTTGTTTTTTTGTTGTTGTTTGTTTGTTTTCCGTGTGGGGAAAACTGCCTGTGTGTGTTGGATGTAGAGGTCTTGGTGTTTCATCTGCCATTCTGTTGGTGAGAGTGGCGTGTGTGAATGCAAATAAAGCCTTCTGTTTGTGCACCATATTTTCCTTTGTCTGTGTGTTGTGTGGCGTTCGTACTCTCAGGTAAAAGGGGAAGGGGTGGTTATAAAAGGGGGATATACACATACATATTATCCCTGTCTACTGTCTTATACAGTGAACTGAGTCGCCTTTCGGCCTCCTCGTATATCTTCAGGCGCTAGTCTATTTGCTCTCGCGCCCATTGCCTCTCTTTCGACGACCGTACCCTCACGGGTCAATCGACCCGCCATCTTGGATTTTCCACTGCGGTCGCGTCTTGTCCATATTGCCTCACCGCATGGTGCCATTTTCGGTCGCACATGCTTGCCGGTACGGGGATTTCCCAGGCCACCTTTATTGTACCCAATATGGCACTCTATGTATTCTTACTACAGGTAGATCGAGTGACTGTACGATCTCTTCATCTGCCTACTGGTGCGCATTTATTTGTACCAAATTTATCACTGGTAGATCGATGGTCCTTACGATCCTCATCTACTATCTGGTGCACATTTATTAGTACCTCCTTAGCATTTTTACAAGGTACACCAGGGGTATTTACTCTTGCGCGCCATTGCGCGTCACTCTCGACGATCGATCCCTTCCCGGTCAATCGATGCGCCATCTTCAATTGTGCCACGCCGGTTGCCGTCTCCGCCATGTTGCCTGACCTCACACACCTTGTTTGGCGGTACGCGGCTTCCCCGGGCGCATTTTCCTGTACCTTATTTATCATTATTACAGGTAGAGAGAGTGTCTTGCGATCTCTTGATCTACCAACTTGTGCACACTTATTAGTACCCCATTAGTAACATTATCCGTTCCTCATTTATCATTACTACAGGTAGATCGGGTGTCTCTACGATCTCTTGATCTACCAGGAGCCGGTATAGCCCAGTGGTAGAGCGCCTGACTCGTAATCTTGGTGATCCTGGGGTTGCGGGTTCGAACCTCCGCCGGGCGTTTCGGTACAGGGGATTTTTCCCTCGGAGTTAACATTGGTTCTGATTCATTTTCCTATACAGTCCTTCGAATGAGACTATAAACCGAGGTTCCGTGTGTGAACGCACGCATAACATCTTGCACACACGTAAAATCCCATCACCAACTTTCGGAAGAGAAGGCCAGTTTGGCCGTTGGTATGGATGACACGTTACACATAGCATGCACCCTGCGTGAGAAATGGAAAGAATGAAGGAAGTAAGGAAAATGAGTGATCGATTATTGAACGATACTGACTGGATGACACGGGGAACGACTGAATGAAGCGCCAGCTGGCAGCTCTTCAGTCGGCACTACCCAGGTAGGCAGGCCGTTGTGTAAACGAGTGTTGATGTAAAGCGCTTAGAGCTTGGCCTCTAGCCGAGAATAGGCGCTATATAAGTATTCATTATTATTATTATTATTATATTATTATTATATTACCAACGTGTGCACATTTATTATCCCCATGTATCATTGTTACAAGGTAGATCGAGAGTCTTTGGCCTGCCGTCCAAGCAAGATCAGTCTTGTGCTCTGTCTCGCCTTTCTTTGCTGTGTTTTTGTCTTTGCATATTAAGAGAGCCTTGTGTTTGCTTCTTTGCTTGTTTTGTTGTTTTATTTATTCGATCACATGTTTCTCGCGCTTGTGCTTTCTTCTCGGCACTCGCGATTTCATCTTCATTTACCGCACTCCCAGTGCCCCTCACGAGGTGGTTCGAGCTCTTTTCTATCCCTCGATCCACCTCTTTGTCTCCTCTTTGCGATCGTGCGCTCCGTGATTGTCTCGCCACCAGTGCCCAACATGGTGAAGGACATTAACGGGTCGAGCCGCTCCTCTGTTCGGGAGTCGCTCTCTTGCCCCGGAGGACCCACGTGTCGATTCCAGGGGACAATCCGCTCACACCAATGATGAGCGTACGGCCGGTGTGGAGGAGGTTCCGCGCAGGGGACGCGCGACCATCGTTACGATACCTCCTCTGCCCATCCGGCGGACACACGATCGTTGCGTTCGGAAGCGAACAGGCAATCGGCCGTTATTGCCAACTGTTTTTCTTTCGACACTGTCTAGAAATCCAAAGGCAAGGCTCCCCTGAAAGGACCTGCCTGTTCAAATCTTCCCGCTCCCTGGCCAAATCGCCTGTTCGCCTTCGGTCGCACACGGAGACTCTCTCCTATCAGGCTGCGTCCCGCGACCCTCGGCCCCCGGGGAACCTTACCGAGGCGCGGACCAGCACGGGTGACGACTCGCGGCCGGAATCACCGCCCGTCACTCGATCAGATGAGACTCGTGGCGTTAGCTTGCCCCCCACAAACCGTCACGCTGTCCATCACGCTCTCCCCAACATGTCCGAGTGCAGCCACCACTCAGACACAAGGAGCGTCATCACTCCGGTGGAGGAGTTGTGGGCAGTCTTTGGTGGGTCTCCCCACTGACCACAACTCTGGGTCAGGGACGCAGGCATCAACTAGGTCGGATCTGCACCCTCACCCCCGACGGTCGAACCACCCCGATCGAATGTCGCACTTTCCCCTAGGGGTACAGGACGTTGGGGAGCGGACTTCTTTCGCTCCCCTATTGGGCAACGTCCGCAGTCCGTTCCTCCGGGGGGAGGATCGACCAGCGGGACTAGGGGTAACCTTTTGTCCCTTGAGGTGGACTCATCACCGCAGCCTTCCCAGTCCGCTTCCACGCGGCAGGGGGCTCGGCTACCATGCCACCCACCGACCACCCTGCCATGCAGGGGGCCGGCATGGACCGCACCCGGGAGACACAGGAGGCAGTGCTCTCCCCGGGGCGGGTACGAGACAGCTCACCTTCTCGCTACCCACCCCATGGTGCCCCAGGTTACCTGGGTCCCGAGAAAACCCTGCCCCAGGGCCGCCACAGCCCTGCGTACCCCCCGGGGGACTGGTGGCTCCATGTCCCCGAGAGGAAACCAGTGGCTTAGGGCTGACACCCATTCTGACTCCATCTCCGGTCGCATGTGACATCCGGCTTCTTTCAGCTGGATCGACCTGGGTCCCCCTCCCTCTCGGGCACTGTCCGATCGGTGATCCCTAGTCTGCCTGCCGAGTATGGACCCACCAGGGACCCGTCCTCGTATTCCCCCACTACCCAACGAGGGCAGGACCCCACGCACCCCTGTCCTGGCCCCCTGAAGGTGGATCTGAACAGCCCCTTCAGGAACACTGACCCACAGCCTGAGGACGGGGTCGAGGACTCCCTTCCCCAGTCAGGTGACTTTTCCATCTTGGAAAGCTGGCGCCCAGATCTTGTTGTTAAGGAATCCCCTCCCTCTGACAACATTTTCTCCTTTAGCCATTACGCCGGGTCCACCCCTCCCCAGCGATCACGGCCAAGGATAGTCGCCCCCCAGACCCTCATCCCTTGTGGGACAGATCGGCATCTTTCGCCAGGGGTGCACAGGCCATCCCTCCACCGGGGATTGACTTCTTGTCAGCCCCTAACGCGGCTCCAGTAGGAGTTTTCCTCAAGGACTGCGGCAGGGCCCCCCACGTCTTCTCCTCTTCTCTGCCAATCCAGTCACCAGGGATATTGCCATTTCCCCTGCCGACTGCCGGCTCACTCCCAACCTTACCCCTCCCACAGATGGCACTGCCTCTGTGTCTTCAGACGCTGACGACACTGAGACAGACTCTAGCCTGTTTGGCGACCCCCTGATGCGCTTTCTTATTCACAAGATATCGCATCACCTTCGACTGCGGCGGACAGCGCAGCCAGGAGTCACTTTAATTGCCTGTTGGCAGTGAGAGATGCTGTACTATCACAGGCCAATCTCTCAGGCCGTGCTGTCACGGTCCAACCTCTCCCAGGCGCTCAAGTCGGCCTTGCGGTGCATCCCTGGGCAGGACCAGTCGCTGTTCGGCGGCTATTCGACTGCGACACCAGGAGACGGACTCCCGCTCAAACCTATCCCAGGCAGTCACCTGCCCACACCGCACGGCCCGCCAAACGCCCTAATATCCCCTCTACGCCGAAACCGAAACCTCCCAGCAGCATTTTCGGTTCGGCCAGCAGACACGGTCCCGGAGGTAACTGGGCGAGTCGCCCATGGGGACTCCATCCTTATACTCCTATTTCAAAGACGCTACCTACGTCTCGTCTGGCAAGATCGGGGTTCCAGTAGAACTGGAAACAGTCTGTACTTGCACTGAAATCTGCTCGCAATG
>JAFLJL010005049.1:0-12500 GCA_018398815.1 Conus ventricosus
GGGGGGGGGGGGGGGGGGGTTAGCTTCCCCTCTGCCCCTCTTCGTTTCTGACGCTACTGCAGCAATATTTATAAAATATGACCTCTTGAAGTTATCCTTGTCCGTCCAAAGTCAAAGAACAACAGACGTCTGCAACCGTGTCAGGGGAGATAAATGCTGCTGATCTGCGATTTCTCTCCCCTTGTTGAGAAAAATCACCCACCATCATCAGTTTCCGTGAAACTCTCAGTTTCGGTTTTGAGATTCTTGGAAAAAAGAATTCGTTTCAGTTTCGCTTGATCTTAAGCGGTGGTCTTCTGCATTTGGAGACCAGAACGGGGGTCACCCAAAAAGAGGTTTTCCCGTATCCGAGGTCACGCTAACCGAGTTTTTTTAGTCATACAAAGAAGGCTTTAGGTCGGGACCAACACCCTGATTGATGTTATCAGAGGTGTGACCTTAAACGGTGGTGACGTTAACCGAGGAGTACTGTATTTCTGTACTTTAAAAGCAAATCGAAAATTTATTAACAGAAGGGAATTTTTTTTTCTCGTGTGTGTGTGTGTGTGTGTGTGTGTGTGTGTGTGTGTGTGTGTTGTGTGTGTGTGGCGTGCGTGCGTGCGTGCGTGCGTGCGTGCGTGCGCGCGCGCGCGCGCGCGTGCGTGCGTGCGTGTGTGTGTGTGTGTGTGTGTGTGGTGTGTGTGTGTGTGTGGTGTGTGTGTGTGTGTGTGCACGCGCGCGCGCGTGCAAGTGCATATTTGCTTTGTTGTGAGAGTGTGGGTGCTTTCGTCTGTATGCATGCATCTGTCTATGCAGATAGTTCTGACCAGGGTGAGGAGGAAGGTGTTTGACTGGAAGGAACTGACAGAATGGGAGAGAGAGAGAGAGAGAGAGAGAGAGAGAGAGAGAGAGAGAGAGAAGAGAGAGAGAGAGAGAGAGAGAGAGTAAGAGACACACAGACGTACAGATCGACAGACAGACAGACAGAAGAAAGGACCGAGAGAAAGAGACAGACACAAAAGCAAAGACAGAGAAAGAGTCAGAGAGATACAGAGCGAGACAGAGGCAGAGTGATATAATGAGAGAGGAGATCGAGACAGACAGACAAGGAGAGGGCCAGAATCGGGCGGGGGGGGGGGGGGGGAGGGGGGAGAGAGAGAGAGAAAGAGAGAGAGATCAACAGATAGAGAGGCAGAGGGAAGCAGACAGACAGACAGACAGAGGAGGAAGGAGCAAGGGAAGAATGGTGCAATGAATGTATTCATGTCAGATACACACTCACACAAAAGGCGGGTGACAGAGACAAAGAGAGAGGCAAACAGACAAAGACATTCCCTCTTCTATTACCTTTTCCCCTCCATGAATATTCAAAAGCCTAACCTGGCAACCATCGTCGGTTTCTGTCTAATTTTCAGCCCTTTCATCCTCCCTCCCATCCCTTTCTACCTCTACCCCATCCTTGGTCCTCCCCCCGCCCTCTAAGACACCCTCTCCCCAGCCCCACTCCCTCCAACAATGCACTACGTCATCCTTCAAGGCATTTTTTTTTCGTGCAGCGTAAACCCACGAGAGTCATTTCCCCTCGAGGGGGAACTCAAATTTCAGGACCGACACATCTCCACACAAACACCTCCTCGGTCCCAGACCCCTTGGATACTCCCTGTTCTCCAGTGGTCGGTTTGACTTGTAGACGGCACAGGGCTGCGGACAGTCTGGAAGTGTGTAGAACAAGCCGACCAACAAGTGCTGGATGTGCGCCACCCTCTGCATCCTAGCAACTTTCTGAAATCACCCGCCCGAGTAGTCAAACCTCGCGTGACCAGATTCCGTGAGGTTTGATGTATGTGAAGTGGAGAAGAGAAAGAGGAGGAAAAAACAAAGCAAAAGCTAAGTGCTGGCAAGGACTAAGACAGATAGTATAGTGTTCCAAAGGAAAAATCGCTATAAGCTAAAGCTAAAGAACATGAATCTAGTTTTCGTTTCAACATATGATGGCACAACTTATGCAAAAATTAGCAGAGCTCTCACTAGAGCACCAACCTCTACCGAGATCGTACAATCCTCTTTACTGCAATCAAACTTTAAGTCACATTCTTCCTTTCAACCTGCCAAACATGAGAGAAAACTGTGATGATCGTCCATATTTGAAACAGGACACTGTGATGTATAATGATCTCGCTTGCAAAATGACTACTGTCAATATCATTAAAAGAAAAATCATTTTGTTCGTGCGAAGTGAAGTAAAATGCGTTCAACTATCAATTCTGTATAACCTATGCAATCAGCATACAGTATGCCTGTCTCTATTGATCCATTCTTCACCCTTAGGGAGGATGTGTGTGTGTGTGGGTGTGGTGGTGTGGTGTGTGTGTGTGTGTGTGTTGTGTGTGGGGGTTGTGTGTGTGTGTGTGTTGTGTGTGTGATTGTGTGTGTGTGTGTGTGTGGTGTGTGTTGTGTGTGTGTGTGTGTGTGTATGTGTGTGTGTTGGGTGGGGGGGGGGGTGTCTACTTGTGTCATGTTTCCATCAATCAGGGAAGGGTGACTGTTTGTCAAAGCTTCATGACATTCAGATTGCACACTACATTGGTCCCACTGGGAGATTGGTAAGTGACTGTTTGTCAAAGCTTCATGACATTCAGATTGCACACTACATTGGTCCCACTGGGAGATTGGTAAGTGACTGTTTGTCAAAGCTTCATGACATTCAGATTGCACACTACATTGGTCCCACTGGGAGATTGGTAAGTGACTGTTTGTCAAAGCTTCATGACATTCAGATTGCACACTACATTGGTCCCACTGGGAGATTGGTAAGTGACTGTTTGTCAAAGCTTCATGACATTCAGATTGCACACTACATTGGTCCCACTGGGAGATTGGTAAGTGACTGTTTGTCAAAGCTTCATGACATTCAGATTGCACACTACATTGGTCCCACGGGAGATTGGTAAATGACTGTTTGTCAAAGCTTCATGACATTCAGATTGCACACTACTTGGTCCCACTGGGAGATTGGGAAGTGACTGTTTGTCAAAGCTTCATGACATTCAGATTGCACACTACATTGGTCCCACTGGGAGATTGGTAAGTGACGTTTGTCAAAGCTTCATGACATTCAGATTGCACACTACATTTGGTCCACTGGGGGATTGGTAAGTGACTGTTTGTCAAAATTTGACATTCAGATGCACACTACATTGGGCCCACTGGGAGATTGGTGACGTTTGCAAGCTTCATGACTTCCAAATTTCACACTACATTGGTCCCACTGGGAGATTGGTAAGTGACTGTTGTCAAAGCTTCATGACATTCAGATTGGCACCTACATGGTCCCACTGGGGGATTTACCTCCTCACCAGTGGACTGGGAGATTGGTACCTCCTCACCAGGACTGGGAGATTGGTACCTCCTCACCAGTGACTGGGAGATTGGTACCTCCTCTCCAGTGAGTCTCCACTGGGAGATTATACCTCCTCCCAGTGAGTCTCCACTGGGGGACTGGGACCCTCCTCACCAGTGAGTCTCCACTGGGGGATTGGTACCTCCTCACCAGTGAGTCTCCACTGGGGGATTGGTACCTCCTCACCAGTGAGTCTCCATGGGAGATTAGTCTCCTCACAAGGGGGTCTCCACTGGAGATTGGTACCTCCTCACTAGTGAGTCTCCACTGGGAATTGGTACCCCCCTCACCAGTGAGTCTCCACTGGGAGATTAGTACCTCCTCACAGTGAGTCTCCACTGGGAGATTGGTACTCCTCACCAGTGAGTCTCCACTGGGAGATTGGTACCTCCTCACCAGTGAGTCTCCCCTGGGAGATTGGTACCCTCCTCACCAGTGAGTCTCCACTGGCAGATTGGTACCTCCTCACCATGAGTCCTTTCCCCTGGGGAGTGGTACCTCCCCAAACCCGTGAGTCTCCACTGCAGATTGGTGCCTCCTCACCCCGTGAGTCTCCACTGGGGGAGGTACCTCCTCACCAGTGAGTCTCCACTGGGAGAGTGGTACCTCCTCACCAGTGAGTCTCCACTGGGAGAGTTGGTACCCCAACAGTGAGTCTCCACTGGGAGAGTGGTGCCTTTCCCCACCAGTGAGTCTCCACTGGGAGATTTGTACCTCCCCCACCCCGTGAGTCTCCACTGGGAGGGTTAGTACCTCCTCACCAGTGAGTCTCCACTGGGAGATTTGGGACCCTCCTCACTAGTGAGTCTCCACTGGGAGATTGGTACCTCCTCACAGTGAGTCTCCACTGGGAGATTAGTACCTCCTCACTAGTGAGTCTCCACTGGGAGATTGGTACCTCCTCACCATGAGTTCCCCCTGGGAGATTGGTTTTCCGACCCCCAAGTATCCTCACCAGTGAGTCTCCACTGGGAGATTGGGACCTCTCACCGTGAGTCCATGGGAGAGTTGGTACCTCCTCACCAGTGAGTCTCCACTGGGAGAGTGGTACCTCCTCACCATGAGTCTCCACTGGAAGTGGTACCTCCTCACCCGTGAGTCTCCATGGAGATTGTACCCCTCACTGAGTCCTCCACTGGCAATTTGTTACCCCTCAACCCTGGCCACGGGGAGTAGTTCCACTGGGAGAATAGTAAACCCTCACCAGTGAGGTCTCCACTGGGAGATTGGTACCTCCTCACCAGTGAGTCCTGAAACCATCCCTGGGGTTCCCTGTCTGTTTTTTCACAGATTCTCTTTGCTGGCCCCCCCCCCCCCCCCCCCCCCCCACCTTTTAAATCCTCCCTCCCTTCTTTGCTGGTCCACCCAACCCCAACCCAAAAGCCACAGAGAGAAAAAAAAGGGAAAGAAAAAAAATATGAAAAGAATATAAGGATAAACCGTGCGAGAATGCGCTAGTTAAGAATTGAAACAGGCGTGGTTTTTTTCTGACAATAAAAAAGGAGGGGTGGGGGGGGCTGGGGATTAAAACTGGGGAGAGAGAAAAACATTAGAAATGGAGAGAGAGAGAGAGAGAGAGAAAGAGAGGAGAGAGAGAGAGGAGAGAGAGAGAGAGAGAGAGAGAAGGAGGGAGGGAGTTGTGGAAGGAGAGAGAGGGAGGGGAAGAAAGAAAAAGGTCAAAATCCGGCAAGGCACATGGGTTAGGGTGACGACACGACTGACGTCATAACAAGAACCCAGTCAATCTCTTCAATTTGTCAGGTCCATCCCATCCACCTTCCAGACTCCGTCTTTGTCTGATCCCAAATCTGAACCTTACAGCCTATCTATACTTCCTTAATGCTGTCAATATCTGTCAGTGCCACTTGCCTGTCTCTCAGTGTCTCAGTGCTATCAAGACTTGTCCAGTGCCAACCGATTTCCAGCGGACCAGGAGATCCGGCCACATTGGCTGGGAATTGGCAGAACAAATCATCCGCTCTCCCAGACTGGGTTAATGCCTCATGTTTACTTTAACTGCTGGTCTGGATGATTGATTTTAACGCTGGCAGCAGCAACGAGAGACAGGCACAACGCACACTACGCATAGAACCACAGCGTCAATGAAGACGAGATACTAACAAAAAGACTTGACAGAAAATGTATTTACAGCTGACAATCCTTAAGTGAATATTCCATGCAGCATGCATCTAAAGGCAGTGCTATAAGACTTACTGCCATACAAGCGATTCAGGCCGAGAACCTGACTTGGTGGAATAGCAGTACAAAGAACCACGGGTTAAGCCATTTGTTTCTAAGCGAAGGAGATTGAATTAACGCTGCGAGAAGAGGAACCACAAAACCACAGTCACAGTCTGAGAAGATGCCAGCAACAGTTTAATGAATCGACAAAAGAGAGTTAAGCACAAAGAGTGAAGATAGAGTTAGAAGAAGAAGGGAGAGGAGAGCTAGAAGAGTAGGCGAGAGAACGACGTAGAGACAACATCCCAGAAACACGGCAGAAGGTAGAAGGACAAGACAAGAAAGATTTGATGAAGAAAGAACAGAACTGTAGAGAGTTGCTGAAGCAAAGAATAAAAGTAATAAAGCCAAGGGAGGAGAGAAGAGAGAGAGAGAGAGAGAGAGAGAGAGAGAAGAGAGGAGAGTGTGAGGGGACGTCGAAATGAAGTCTTGCAATCATAGATGAAGAGCTAGGAGACTATGTCCGTCAAGTCTGTCTCGTCTGTCTGTCTGCCTTTTAGACCGTGTCCGGTGAAATAGCGAGCAAATAGCCTATCTAATCCATAATGCCATCGATACTCGTCTGGGCAAACTGGCTCCCATCCGATCAGTAAACCCTGGCCACAGCGGCTTTTAGCGGGTGGAATAAATGAAAATAGAATCTCAACTGGGGCAGCGCCTTGTGGTTTCGGTGACACATTCATCACAGAAAAAGAAGAGGGAGAAGGGAAGGGGGGGGGGGGGGGGGGAGGGAAGGAGGTGGAGAAGGAGGAGGAGGAGGAGAAGGAGGAGGAGAAGAAGAAGAGTAACCATCTCATCATCATCATCATCATCATCATCATCATCATCATCATCATCATCATCATCATCATCATCATCACAACAATGATTATAATAATAATGATTATCATTCTAATTGATAATAATATTTTTACATTATCATCATCATTATCATTTTACTGTTATTATCATTATTATACATTATATATAAATTAATATTGATAATGATGATAATGATTGATGATGATGATGATGATGATGATGATGATGATGATGATGATGATGATGATGATGATATAGATGATGATTATTTATTGTTATTATTATTATTACATTATTATTATTTTTTTAATTATTATTATTTATTGTTATTATTATTATTAATTATTATTATTTATTTTATATAATTATTATATATTATCATTTTATTATTTTTATATTATTATTTATCATCATCATCATCATCATCATCATCATCATCATCATCATCATCTTTTTATCTATACCATTGCTATCATTATTAGGCCTATTACAATGTCATTCACTTGTGAAACTTCTTACAGTATGAACTAGGCTGCCACACCTCTTTTCTCTCGCGCTCAGTGCTCTGTGGATGAACAAACATAATGCTGTTCACTCTTTGTTCCAGTTATTTTTAAAGTTACACAGAACAACAAATGACTGTCATAACTTATCAAGTCAAAAGCTACCAAATCCAATAATCTCAACAGTTTGGGTTTCCAGACACACAAACACACACACACACACAACCACACACACACCACACACACACACACACACACACACACCACCCCACACACACCACACACCACCACACACCACACACACACACCACGCACCGCACACACACGCACGCGCACGCACACGCACGCAGCACGCACGCACGCACCACACACACACACACACACACACACACACACACACCACACACACTACTCAGCATAATATTCCTATACGAAAAAAAAGTATAGGAAGCATTACGTACCATTATAGTATCATCAGCATAGCCTGAAGAGGAATGAACGGTAATTCATAAGGCAGCCGTGTTCAAGTAAACAAGGATATAGTCATACATACTTTCTTGTTCATAAAGCAGAACTGTTTTCAAGGCAGTCAGGAATATAGGATAATGTTGTTGTTAAGAGAAAGACAGAGAGGGAGAGGGTAGGGGGTGGAGGCAGAGAGACAGACAGACAGACAGACAGAGAGACAGCCAGTGACAGAGACAGAGTAAGAGACAGAGAGACATGCTTTCATGTTATGGGGAAAACTTGAGAAATAATACGTAGAAAATCACACATAAAAAGAGGGGAGGAAAGTGAACACCATTCTCCATCCCACCCGCCAACCTCCTCATCCCATCCCCGAAAGATATGCATGATTATAAGAGAAATACCCTGGCTCGTATACATACACTACATGAGTACATCATACATTTCTTTCCCATATTGACATTCGCATGCATTGACGTAGTGCGTCCAATCACCTAGGGTATGTAAGTGAAGATGAATGTTTTTGATAATTATAAGAAAATACATCTGAATCGACGTGGGCAATGTAAATTATACCGTACATCTATTATAACAAGCGAGAACATGCAAAAAATGTAAGCGATTTTCTTGTGTAAGATTCTGCCCGTTGATGGCATTTGAGCTCAAGTGAAGACACTTCCAGAGAAGAGGACTGGAATAGCATTTGTTTTTGTTTTTTTTAAACAGGTCAGTTCTAGATATATGAACTGAGGTTTTGTACCTATTCTAAAATCCATGCTAGATTTGGATTGAATAGTTTATGAGGTTAATGCAGATATAACTTTGCGCATGAACATTATTTGCATGAATATTATGGCATGAACGTTATTGATAGGAAACATATCCCTAACTGGAAAAACTCCAACTTACATACAATCCAATTCAGTAAGGCTCGAAGATGTGAAGAGAACTGCTATGAGCGTACTTTTGTAGATGTTGATTAAATGTTTCATGCAGTTGGCGCTGGATGACTTCAATAGTTTCGAACAGTAATTGATTAAAGAGAATATGTATGCATTTAGGAATAATTTTCTGGCTTGAAAGTACAAAAAGTGCTTATAATTATGCATGAGTAACACATTTGTCTCAATACTGTTCCGCATAAGAGCAGTCTATGAATTATCCGTGTCGATTGTTATGCCTAGAATACGTTGGTCGTCTACTTCTTCAGCTCGTATATGCTGATTGAAACAGTGGGGACCTATTTTGAAATTTTGCCATCTTTGTCAGGTTGCCATGAGAGAGAGAGAGAGAGAGAGAGAGAGAGAGAGAGAAGAGAGAGAGAGAGAGAGAGAGAGAGAGAGAGAGAGAGAGAGAGAGAGAGCGCAAGGCAGTCAACCCTATGTACCTTCGAAAGAAACGACTCAAGAAAGAAAAAAAAAAACGGTCAATCTCCTAGTCTGCCTGACTCCCAATCTGTGTCTGAGTGAAATCATGTGCAAAGATTTCATCTCTGAAACCCGTAATGTTATCGACATGTGTCTAAACAAGAAGTCTTTCTATGAATTCCGTAATGCTACTTGTCCAAACAAACCGATGCCATCAGACCGGCAAATCCGGCAACAATAGCCCTGAACTGGCGGAACAAATCAAGAGTTTCTTTTGGGAAGAAAACTAGATAAATCTTTCCTTTTCCCGTCTTACCTTCTACGCCACACTGCTCATTTTGCTCCCTGTACATAACCACAACCTGGCTTGGCAGTCGGAGCTCTGGCACTGGTGGACCACGGGGAGAATCAATACCAAGTCATCAAGAGGCAACACGTTTGAGGAGACACGTCCACTCTAACTTATCTATGTATATCTCTAATAAGATCAAATTCAACACACGCAAAGACGTGTTTTTAGTGCACCAAAATATCTATTAAAGAAGCCTCAAAGTGGAGAATGCAAAGCGCTCAAACTTGCAATGGGTCTTCCCACCCATGCATCTTGTCTTCGAACATATAATGAAGTTCAAATTCTACCCTTAGATGATCAGAGAGAAGTGGCTGCCACAACATTTACGATAAGAAGCATTCCAGTTAAGAATGATGTGAAAGTAGATTAGAATAGATCAGATATCGACTTTCCTACACATGCAAAAACAATATCCTCTAAGATTACTTTGGCAACGTATACATCTGAGCTTAGGCAAGCCACGGGCATTACAGTTGACGAAAAGTCTATATCTGCTATGCCGTCCATCTTCCCTACACCACCCTGGGAACTTCAAAGGCCCAATTTGACAATGACCACACTGATTTTAAAAAGTAGGACAATATAAATATAGTAGCAAGCAATGTTAAGTCTATATTTAAAGAAGTATCCAGATCATTTGAAAGTATACACAGATGGGTCATTAATTCAGAAAAAGTGCGGGCTCTGCTTATTTGATACCTGATTTTAAAGTAGAGGAATGTTTTTCACTGGGGAAAAATAAATCAGTTCTTACTGCATAACTTACTGCAATACTATGGCGTTGAATTATATTCAAAATTTCCCACGATCTATATTTCAAGTATTTTGTGTGTGTGTGTGTGTGTGTGTGTGTGTGTGTGTGTGTGTGTGTGTGTGTGTGTGTGTGTGTGTGTGTGTTGTGTGTGTGTGTGTGTGTGTGTGTGTGTGTGTGTGTGTGTGTTGTGTGTGTGTGTGTGTGTTGATTCAAAGTCTGTGCTTCAAGCACTGAAATCTTTGAAATTGCAGAATAGATCAGAAATGATTAGTGAAATTAGCAATTTAATTCATGCTGATTCTGTACAAGGCACGGCAATTACTTTCTGCTGGATACCGTCACATTGTTCATTTTATTATAACGATAAGTATAGAGCTACAAGACAAGGTGCAAAATGTAGTTCAGAGTCTCTCTAGATACATTTTTTTCACTTTCGGTTCAAGAACAATATAGTATAGTAGAAACATTTGCTTGGAAACATTTCCAGAATTTCTTTAAGAAATCTGACAATAAGCTTATTTACACAGATGTTAGTATTGCAAACGTTAAAAACACTCCCACATCAGCAGAAAATCATCGCCCCTTATGTATAGGTGGAAAGTCGATGTTTTTACAACAAAATTTATCCAGAATGCCTCATGTGTTTTTGGACAGAACATCCAGCTGATCATATTCTCTCATGTGCCGATATCAAACAATTTATACCCATGCTTTCTACATATACAATTAGAAATATTTTTAATCACCTTTATTAACCTGTGAATTGTTTCTTTCTTTATCAAAGAATCCAATAAGTAAGTACTTATAGTTTCTTACATTAATTATCTCATATTTATGAGGTTATTTTTAAGTGAGTCAGTCATTTACCTGTTGCTAAATCTACATAAAATATACGAAAGGACCATCTTAATCCGTCCCTTAACTCTCCTCTCCCACATCAAAACCATGTGTAGGTTTCTAGCTTTATCATTAGAGTTTTGTTTGTTTATGTTGGGGTTGATGAGGTGGTGTCTTTTTTCAGTCTAATATCACCTAGAGTGGATAGACCTTAAATTTGAAACTAACGAACTAACTGCACTGCTGCCAAGTCACTGCGGTGGTGTTCAGCGGTGACTGTTCTGATCCAGCATACGCAGGGCACCACCCACAAAAGTCACTACTGACGACAGTCATTGCCTGGTTGTGGAGCTGCGTGAGCGTCCCCTTCAAGAGGGCGCCACTACTTCCATCCAGCGACAACCCCCATAAACTCACCGATACCAGCGACCGTCATATGAACTAACCAAAGCACAGACGTGGCGAGGAAATCTTCCTCTCTTCTTCTGCGTACGCAGGCCGATACTCCTGCGGACACCCCTGTATAGGGAGTGGAGTTTTGTGTGTAAGACCGCTTTTTTATCCCGCCATTAAGGCAGCCATGCTCCAACTTCGGGGAAGGTGCATGCTATGTATAACGTGTCATCCATACCGACGGCCAAACTGGCTTTCTCTTCCGAAAGTTTGTGATGGCATTTCACATGAGTGCAAGAATAAATTGTTATACGTGCGTTCACACACGGAACCTCGGTTTATAGTCTCATTCGAAGGAGTGTATGGGGAGTGGAGTCAGAACCAATGTTAACTCCAAGGGAAAAATCCCCATGCACCGAAACGGCCCGGCGGAGATTCGAACCCGCAACCCCAAGATTACGAGTCCGACGCTCTACCACTGAGCTATTCCGGCACCCGGAAAGGAGATCAAAACTGAGGTCACCACGATAGCAGGGTTTAAAGGGCCCCAGATTCTGGTGGTTGTTAATGCTGATTGATGAGGATGGTGATGATGTGGATGATACCGTGGAGTCACTCTGATTTGAGGCTGCATGTCATAGCTGTACTCTACGCTTATTTCCATAATGTACATCCTGGTATCAGCCAGGCCGGAGAGATATGGACACTTCGGAGTTTGATCTGCAACACTTTCAGAGGCGCACCCAGTAAGTGGACGAAAATCAGCTGTGTGGTTCCAGTCGTCCAAACTGAGCCCATAGCAAACTCCACTCTGGGTTGGACCTGGCTCTGGGTAAAATAAAATCTGATTAATATAAACAGTTCTGATGGCAATCGAACCCATGACCTCCCAGCCAGGAATCTGTGACACTACCCACATAGCCACGACAGCTCGTTCAGTTTTATGATTTAACATTGTCTGCTGGTAATCACACTTTGGGTGCTATGACATTACCCACATAGCTACGACAGCTCGTTCAGTTTCATGATGTATCATTGTCTACTGGTAATCACACTTTGGGTGCTATGACATTACCCACATAGCTACGGCAGCTCGTTCAGTTTTATGATTTATCATTGTCTACTGGTAATCACACTTTGGGTGCTATGACATTACCCACATAGCTACGACAGCTCGTTCAGTTTTATGATTTATCATTGTCTACTGGTAATCACACTTTGGGTGCTATGACATTACCCACATAGCTACGACAGCTCGTTCAGTTTTATGATTTATCATTGTCTACTGGTAATCACACTTTGGGTGCTATGACATTACCCACATAGCTACGACAGCTCGTTCAGTTTTATGATTTATCATTGTCTACTGGTAATCACACTTTGGGTACTATGCATTGCATCGGCC
>JAFLJL010005051.1:0-14037 GCA_018398815.1 Conus ventricosus
AGATGTGAGAGAGAGAGAGAGTTGCTAATTTATGAAGAAGAAAAGAAAGAAAAGAAAAAGAAAAGAAAAGCAACCATGTCCATTGATAAGAGCAGACTAGAAGAGAGAGAGAGAGAGAGAGTGCAATGCGTTAATGCAGGAAGAAAGAAAGGAGAACAGATCGATGTTGATAGTCACTGTTCTACCCTAACCGGGGGTTCGACCTCATACCTGGCAGCGTCACTTCGCCAAGCAGAACCACAGACCAACGCCAACAGTCTCACCTGACCAGGCGCCATCAGACCAACACCAGTGCCAGCAGTTGTGTCGTGTTGTGAAAGTGACAGTGAAAAGAAAAAGAAAAGAAAAGAAAAGACAGTGATTCGTGAATAGTTAAGATCACCTGGCCAGGTAAAGTAGAAATCTGTTTATACCCGGGTTAGTTAATGATGTTTTAGATAAATGATTTTGTGAAGTTCAGGAAAGAGAGAATGTTTTATTTCATTTGATTCCATATGCATTGATGTTTCGTTCTATGATCATGTGTAGTAAAGTTATAGACTTTACTAGTGGTTTGATGTGACGAATGCATGATATATGAATGAGATCGTAAGCAAGCTGTGAGTGTGTTTGGGCTGTGCGCTATTCCTTCCTCCACTGACATTACACCGAGGTTGACACGCACACACACACTCACACAAAAAGCACGCACACACACGCACACACACACACACACACACACGAACGCGGGCGCAGAGCTCACGCGCACTCATAGGAGAACAAGCGCGCGCTTGCGACAGTAGCCGACCATCCAACTTTAAATACCTGTCAAACCAGAGAGAACATGCGGTCACTTGGTCACAAGAAATTTATTTCCTAGTTAGTTTCTTGCGCCGACCGTCCCAAGCAAGGGCGATAAATTTGGCGAGTGATCGGATTGTCTTTTCCTCGTTACTCGAAATGTCCCTTGCCTGTAGAGAGTCTTTCAAAACTGCGCATTCCTTGCGGATGTCATCATGGGATAATTTACATGAAAATAGAATATGAATTTCATCCTTGATCAGTGCCCCACACATGGGACAGAGGGACGGAACAGACGTGTGGAAAGTATATCATCACTTATCTGCCTTCACACCTGGAGGTCTTCATCTCGATCGCACAGGACTGAGTCTGTAGCGCTTATTGGTTACGACGTTTAACACACACACACACGCATATATATATATATATATATATAATATATATATATATATATATATATATATATATATAGCTGAACAATTAAGTAGTGGGGGAAAACAAGTGCAGGCTAACAATTCTTCAGTTGTTATAGTAATGACATGGCAAAGATTTAAACTTTTAGAAAAAAAAATTGAAGATGAAGAAAATGGGGAAAAGTATTATGAATATGAGAAACCCTTCACTAGCTGCCTGAGGAAACCATCGTAATTCCTCTCGAAAGCACATCTGTTTGTATTGCCTGCTCCTAGGTCTTTCGTCCGTTGGATCGGACTCATCAGGGAGACACGGCTGATTGTGTCTTTGCTCTTGGTGTCAAATAGAGACACACCACAGTCCATAATCCTGTGGTGTTCTCACCACCAAGGGATCAAAAAAGAATCCAACAGCACCCTCAAAGCAGCCAGCGAAGGGTAGCGAACAAAACAAAAGTGTGGAGAGGAAAAAAGTTGCTGAGAAACTAAAAGCATTATTCAAACAGTATAAAATATATGGGACAATCTTTTATATATATATATATATATATATATATATATATATATATAATATATATATATATATATATATATATTGCTCAATTCGTAACCGCTGACAATGCTTGGATTATTGAATAGCAGAGCTGACCACTAAGACTGTTCCATATTCTTTGATCTCCCTTGCATCCTTGAATGGATCCTCAAGCATTGTAGGCTCAAAGATTGTCCCCTACATTTTATACTGTTTGCATAATGTTTTTAGTTTCTCAGCAACTTTTTTCCTCTCCACACTTTCGTTTTGTTTCATTTACTATCCTTCGCTGGCTGCTTTGGGTGTGCTGTTGGATTCTTTTTTGAACTGTGGTGTGTCTCTATTTGACACCAAGAGCACAGACACAATCAACCATGTCTCTCTGAGACCAACGGTCTCCAGCAGACCAACGGGCCAGGTGCAGGCAATTCCAATAGTTTTGTCTTCGGAAGGGATTGCGATGGTTTCCTCAAGCAGCCAGTGAAGGGTTTTCATATTTATATTTTCTTAATTTTTTGTATCCATTTTCTTTACCTTCAACCCTGAGAGAGAGAGAGAGAGAGAGAGAGAGAGAGAGAGAGAGAGAGAGAGAGAGAGAGAGAGAGAGAGAGAGAATTTGTGTGTGTATATGTGTGGTGTGTGTGTGTGTGTGTGTGTGGAGAGAGAGAGAGAGAGAGAGAGAGAGAGAGAGAGAGAGAGAGAGAGAGAGAGAGAGAGAGAGAGAGAGAATATACACATGCACTCATGTTCTGTGTAAGACGAGCGTTCATGTCGGTGTCGTCATATTTTGGTACTAGTTGAGTAGAGTAATAAGCGCGGGTCTAAAAACTGGGTTTCAAACAAACAAACGAACAAAAACACGGCTCACTCTTGGGCTTTGTCTGTGGGGGCGTAACAGCCTGTGTACTTGTTGTTCTTGTGTGGGTGTGAACACTGTAACCACCAGGTTGTCTATGCGTCTCAGGCTGTGTATTTATGCAGCGAACAGCACAGTAACCCCCCCCCCCCACCCCCCATTGAACGCTTCATCCTTTGACAGCAACCACTAGAGGGCGCCCCTCGCCGCTTCCGCCAAGTTGATCACGTGTTAACAACGTTTCCGCTTCCCTGCACATTCGCCAGCCAACGAACAAATCCGACAAACCAAGCGCTTCCTCCACCTGTCCTCCCCCCCCCCCCCCCCACGTCCCTTTGTAATTGCCCCTCTGACTCAAACTATCCTCTCCTCCCACCACCCATTCCACTCCACCACCCCCCTCTCTCCTCCTCCTCCTCCACCTCACTTCAACCGAGTCCGAGCGCCTTGTAATTGGAGTGACGTCACAAGCAGAGGGGGGGGGGGGTTTGGGGGGGGGGGGGCAAGCAGGGTGGTCTCTTGAACAAGTTTGAAGGGTGGCTTCACACTGGAGGGGTGGGGGGTGGGGGTGGGGGTAGGGGCTGGGGGTAGGGTGGGGGTGGGGGATGGGGGAGTGGACGGCTAATGATAGACCCGGGGTCTCCCAGGCACGCGTGCCCTGCCGGCATGTTCGCGTGCCGCCTCTCAGTTGAGGCATCGCTTAGTGAGCGCTTAGCACGCCAGCACGCGGAAAATGGTGTCACAGCGGTCACTTGGTTATGGGACTGAAGGGAGGCGCCGCGGCGGAGAGGAGAGACCGATGAAAGGGGGGCGGAAGGGTTTGCGGGGAGGGGTGGCGGGGGGGGGGGGGGGGGGGGGGGGGGGGGGGAGGGTTGGGCTCTTGTACGGGGGAGGGGTGGGGTGGGGAGGGTTAGAGAGGGAAAAGGGAAAAGAGGGGGGGCGGGTGGCTTTTACACTCAACCTTTGGGGGCGGAGCGGTCTCCACGCGCTCGTTTGCATAGCAATTGACGAGCTGGACGAAACGCAATTGACCAGCCCTAGGGACTGTTGACCCTCTGCTGTTCACGGTGGGGGCGACTGGCCACACGTATCTGTTGCATATGTTTATCCCCACCCACTTCCCCACCCACTCCCTCATTTTCTCCCCCCCTCTCTTCCCCTTCACGCGCTGTTCTCTGCCTGGCCGCTCCTTGCACAACTGTCGCAAAGCAGGCGACAGATGCTCCCTCCCCCCTCCCACCCTCCCCACCCCCATCCCCGTCCTTTAGGGGAACGACCTTCCGACCTCGGCGCGCTCACTTCAGCCAGAAGCGACCACGGCGGCGGTGGCGGCGGCCGGTGCCGACTTCAAAGCGGATGGGTGGACAGCCAGCTCGGGAGGGGGATTTACTGGATTGACTGCGCAGCCGCGGGTTCCGTCGCGTGTGGGGGGGGGGGGGGGGGGGGGGGGGGGGGGGGGGGGGGGGGGGGGGGGGGGGGGGGGGGGGGGGGTTGTATGCAAATAGGGGGTTACGTGTGTTGGGGAGCGAAGGTCGGAGATCATCAATTGGGGGGGTGAGTACCCCGTGGAGTATGCGGATTAGGGAGGAAGGGTGAGTGGGGTGGGGGGTGGGGGTGGGGGGGTGGAGGGAAGCCAATGAAAGGCGGGATTTGTGCGTTTCTTCAGTGAGAAGCTGGACCGAGAATCGGTTTCCGATGGAAAACATCTCATGTGACTGTATGATAGGATTGATTGATGATAGCATCTCATCCGGGAGGAATACAAAGCAGGAAGATCAGACTTCAAAGCATGCTGGAGGACTCAGGAGACAAGGTGGTAGAAGCAATCAAGCCCCACTGAAGACAGGCAGAAAATGGAAATGTTCAAGAGGCGATGGATTCTGCAAAGAAAGTCTCAAGATCAAGAAAAACAGGACACACACAGACCAACAGACAAGGACTGGGGGGACCAAAACTGAATGGTGGTCAAAGGCCAAAGGAAAAGCCAAAAGAGAGATGATAATTCAGGAGATGAGAAAAGAAGAAGACCAAAAAGACTCCAAAAAGCAGTCCAGCAGAGCCAGCAAGGCAATGGACAACGTGGGAGAAAAGCACTCGAAAGAAGTCTAACTTGGAATGACATTTGGGCACATGGCCCCTCTCAGGATCAGCTTCATTCTCAGATCTGCATATGACCTTCTGCCCTCAAATGCAAACCTGGTGAAGTGGGGGAAAACAGACGATCCTGCATGCCCCTCTGCCATGAAAAACAAACAGTGGAGCATGTTCTAAGCTCATGTAAAGTAGCCCTGGCTCAAGGAAGTACACATGGAGGCACAACCAAGTGCTCAAAGAGATTGTACAAGTAGTCTGGGCTAGTACCAACACCACAAAAGGAGAATCAGGACTCCAAAAGCACCCGCAACATTCTTCACGGCAGGAGGCAGCAAATCATGGCCAAGAACAACAGTGCCACTCGAAACATGCAGGGAGAGTCTGCTGGATGGGGCAGATAAATGGGAGTGAAATGCAGACCTCCCAGAATGGAAGAGTCACCAGAGATCATCAGCAAGAGTGGCATGAGACCAGACATAGTAGTCCACTCTAAGTCAACCAAGCGCTGATCATGATCGAGCTCACGGTGCCATATGAGAACAGAATGGAGGCAGCTCAAATCAACAAGACGGGAAAAGTATGCTGATCTGGAAAACCAGCCTGAGGAGAGAAGGCTATCAGGTCAAAGTCCTCACTGCGAAATTGGAGCTAGGGGATTTGTAGGAACGTCTGCATACAGCCTCATAAAAACAGTTTCTCAGTTGCAGGAAGGAAAAACCAGAGCCCTGAAAACAATGGCAGAAGCGGCAGAGGGTTCAAGCTGGATCTGGTCAAGGGGGAACAAAAGTGAACTTCATAGGCTTAATTTTCCCCTACAAATATCAGGTGTCCCTGTGGCTCATTGGTTTAAAGCGCGGTCATTAATAGAAAATGAGCATGTCCAGAGGGTCATGGGTTCGAACCCCAGCCATGGCTCGTCCTAAGATGGGGAAAAAAAAGGGGCAGCAGAGGGACATCCGGAGCATAAACCCGGGGGTGTGGCCCAACCCCCCTAGAGTGCAGGAGATAAGGGCGAAACACTTGCTTGAAGGGGGCTTCTCTTCTGAGGCCCTTCTGCTGCCACGCTCTCCACGAGTTTTTTCTACATGTGACTGTATGATAGGATTGATTGATAATAGCAGAGAGAGAGAGAGAGAGAGAGAGAGAGAGAGACACTTGACACTTTGACACTTTGATATTTTATTGTCATTACCAAAAGGTCTTGTGACAAGGGGGGTAACAGGGCAATAACTCATTCCTTTTCCCTTACACTACAAGCAATATTACACAGTTTTTCCCCAATGATCAGTCAAATCAAAACAAGCAAAACATTAAGACACGAATCTTCGAATATCCTCTCAGACACGAGTACCCTTTTAACATTACAATAGCAACAACAACGACAACCACAACGACAAAGACAACAAAATGACGACAACAACAACAACAACAACACACGCACGCACGCACGCACGCACGCACACACATACACACACACACACACACACACACACAACACACACACACACGAGGAAATGTAATATTACGGATTGATCCAAACCATCCACTCTTTTAGGCGATGACTATGTTACTAAACTATTCCACAATGCTTTAGTCATATTTTTTTAGTTTAAGTCCTTTTTTTTTCATACAATATTACAAATGTTTTTGTCTTATTTTCTTTTGCTTCTGTAATGAATTTAGCGACTGACTTGATTATACATCGTCATCAACGATAACAAAGAAGCAACATTTTGACTTTCAAAAGCATCCAAAGTAAAAAAGGAATATTTTGCCGCACATCACTGTATGCGTACATTGAAATAAGAAGTGCTTTTCATTATCAATAGTATTCCACATGAAGGGCATGGTGATTCTGTGGATGTTCCACACTCGAACCATCTTTTGTTTGCATTGAAACTTTGGTTCGTAACCTGAATCTTGCGTAACAACTTCTTGCCATTTATCTTTAATAACATAAGAAACTTTTCCCGAATGGAATATGTTTTTAAAGGAGAAGAACCAATGATACTTTTCTTTGGTTTCCATATCAGAATGCCAGTCTGTTTAAAAGAACAAATGAGTCTATCCCTAAATTCCGCAATAAATGCTGTTCTTTTTCCTACTCCTTGAGAATCCACACTACTCCAAACCCCTGTTCTGATAGCACTTTTTTTATATTATAAGCCCAATTTTCTTTACCTCGTTCCATTTGTATCAGCATTCATATCATAAGCTTGTCTGCCAAACGTGACTGGGGAGCTTCAACATTTCAACCATACTTAACACATTTCACATAAGATCTTATATAAAGAGGGATCTGCCCATCTCTCCGTAAAAAAGAGTATTAGATGCATGAATTGGTACCTGAAGAAAACGCTTCATACGTACGTGTGTACTTTTTCTATCCGTAATTTTTGCAACCCCCAAATTTCAGCTCCATAAGTAAGTAAAGGTTTATCTGTGAATCGAACATTCTCCAAAATATACTACAATCAATACATTTCAGCTTCCTTAAGGATCTCATAATTTCAATGAAACCTTTTTTACCTTTCTTAAAGATCTTCCCACGCATAACTTAACGTCAATTTTTTTGAAAATTCTTTCCCTAAGTATTTGTATGAATTGGCTACTGAACTTTGTATTTCCATAAAACCATCTTTCGTGTAAAGAAAGATGCCCAAACCATTTCTGAAGACCACAATGTTTGTCTTATCCAGGTTAACTGTTAAACACAAGCGATCTGCTTCCCCTTTTAAAGATATTTAACTGGTTTTGTAAACCTACAACTGTCCCAGATAAAAGAATAACATCGTCAGCAAACGTAACAAAAATATCTCGACTGCTCCAGGTATTATTTGAATACCATGTCTACCTTTACTAGATAACTCCACTGCTAGCTCATTTATGAAAAAAGAAAACAGCAGCGGACTCAACAGACACCCTTGTTTAACTCCATTTGGGCAATCAAAATAATCCGAATACTCACTCTTGCCCACGTACCAACGCAAGTACCGAGTTGTAAATACCCCTTAATGGCTTTATACAATTTACTTTTTCACACCAATTTACGAAGTACATTCCACAAAACTTTTGTGATTATAGAATCAAATGCTTTCTTAAATCAACAAATGCAACATAAAGCTTCGTATTACAGAGTAAGTATTTCTTACCAGTGAGTATAGTGTAAATATATGGTCTATGGGGCTGTAATTGGTTCTAAAACCTGCTTGTTCCTCAACTAATCTTTTCCCTTTATTTTCAGCCCATTTTGTTAATCTTTTATTTAGTATGTGAGTGTATGACTTTACTTAAAAATTTCTGGTAATAACTACTCCACGATAATTATCCCGGGTTGTTAGCATCTCCTTTCTTATGTATTGGTTATAATAATCGATTTAGCCCATTCTAGAGGAAAAGTGCTATTTTCAAAAAGTTGGGTGAATAAATGGACAAGGAAATCGATTCAGCTGAGTTTGCATGCTTTTTGCATTTCCGCTATAATTTTGTCCCGGACCTGCCTCTTTCCTACCTTTAAAAGTTAATAGCAGCAACAACTTCTTCTCTGGATATCGGATTGTTAAATAATGGGTCAATTTCATCATCTTCTTCCACCAAATTTGCATCTTCTTCTGTAACACTGCTATCAAAGTTATGGAAAACGCCCAGAAATGTTCATACCAATTTTGTATTGAGATCTCGTTATAACAAAGCGTTTTTTATTAACAGATCTTATTAATGCCCAAAATGTCTTCGAATCAAACAATAGAATCTCTTAGTTTCTTTAACTGTTTTCTTCAAACTCATGTTCCTTTATTTTCCTTAATGAATGTTAAACTTTTCGAGCTAAAGCGTATCCTTCTCTTTTCTTATTTTTGTCCTTAATTATTTGATCTCTGAAATCTCTTCAGTAATCTTTCAACTTCCTGTTTCTTTTGTTTGCAGTCATCATCAAACCAATCGTTACATTTTCTGTCACCTCTACCCAAAAACTCTAACCATACAAGCAGCAGCCCCACACAAAGCACTGACAAATTTATCAAGACTCTCATTCACATCAATATCTAATAGTTGACAGGCTTTCTGCAAAGTCTCTTTAAATTCATCACATTGAAAATTCATTTTTGTACATATTTGCATTTTCATCTGACCATATGATTTTTTCTTCACCTTGCTGGCGTAATGCTTATCCTCGAATGACAACAGTCAACCTTCCATATTACCTCAACTGGCAGGTGCCCTGAGTAAATACAGTCACCAACTCGTAAATCAAAATTTGATAACAAATCAGTGTGAATCAGAAAATAACCGATTACACTCAACCATTGGAGACACAAAAATATATTCACCCTCACTATCACCATTACAAAAACCATTTAAGATGCTCAAATCGAACATGAAACAAAAGTTCAACAATGTTTTGCCAAAAATTACTAATAGTTGAGTCAATAGAACGACGTGCACACCTTTCATCATCAATATCAGCATCCTCTAAACCCGCTATCATAGTTTGTCATCGTTTCATTTGTAACTTGTTTGTGTCTTTTTCTAGCATTTAATCCCGACAACTATGAAATAAAGTTCATCCATGTCTTTTTCAAAGTTATGTAGTTAGTACTTTCTTCCAGTAGTAAAACACCATTTCTATCAATTTGTCATTGTTTGTAGGGCCTCCTTCCGGGACAACATAGCAAGCAACTAATACAACATCTCTGGCCCAAAAGCCAAACACCTGTTTATCTATTTTACAGCTACAACATTATCACAGTCAAGTTTTATTTCTTTCACACTTTTCTGGGAAATTCTTTCTTATCAACAATAGTACACCCCTGACTTCCTCCTGTGAAACGAGATTTTTCTCGCTGGTACGTGAAACTTTAAGTAATCAGAAAATAATTATATAAACAAACGATGAATCAAGAAAGTTTCCGTAGGGTAACAAAGTCAAATTTATTTACATAATTCAGAAAAGAAAGGTCATGCAGTTTATTATACAAGTTTTCAACATTATAGTTTAAAAATGTCCACTGAGGTGAATGGGCGGGCCTGTCCTATGGCTTTTCTCGCGGCGGCCGAGCGCAGGCTCCTGTCGCTCACTCCAAACGCTTGTCCCCCGCCACGACCCCGGGGCTGTAGACTTTCTTGGCCCGGTTTCTAACGTAGGATTGCTGTACGCCTGCCTGCCCGATGCGTACCCTCACGTGATGCACGTGCGTCAGTGCCACGGCGCCCTCCGGTGACAACTCGGGGAATCCCGCTGGCTGTCTCCGACCCGTGCGCCTGCTGCCTGTGTATGCGAGAGACGTGTCCTCCACTCCCGTCACCATGTCACGCTGCTGTTGGCTCTGGGTGGGCCGAGTGCCATGGACAGGAGGAGGGGAAGAACCACCACTGTCACCGTGCTTCTTGCCTTGGCTCGGAGTGTCATCGTGGTGACTAGTGGCACTACATCGCGTGAGAGGCTCTGACACATTGACCCTATTCACAACAGTATCGTTCTGAGCATCTGTCTTGCCAGCCTTTGATTTTCCACCTATACTATCACTGCAGTCAACCCCACCTCCCGCCACCTGCGCATATGTTCGAGGATCTGGGAGTCGAGGGCCAATGACAAGATGACCTTTTTTAAAGTATGCTTTCTTTCCCTCACTCCTTGCTTGAGCAACTATTTGGGCCTGTGCTTTGTGAGGTCATTAGCCACTCTAACCCCTTTGAGAGAGAGAGAGGAGAGAGAGGAGAGAGAGAGAGAGAGAGAGAGGAGAGAGAGAGAGAGAGAGAGAGGCGGGGGAGGGGTGAGTTCCATCCAATAGAGACTCCATAGGTTCAAATCGCATCCGAAGGTATATGATCTCATACTGGGCACATCCAGACATGTGTGTGTGTGTGTGTGTGTGTGTGTGTGTGTGTGTGTGTGTGTGTGTGTGTGTGTGTGTGTGTGTGAGAGAGAGAGAGAGAGAGAGAGAGAGAGAGAGAGAGACAGAGACAGAGAGACAGAGAGACAGACAGACAAGCCACACGTGTGTGTGTGTGTGTGTGTGTGTGTGTGTGTGTGGAGAAAGACGAAGGTGAATGGGCGAGATGAGTTTTGTAATTGACTTGGAGTCAGGTAAAGCCTGTTATTCACGAAACGACCTTTTTTGTGTGGAGGGAGTAGAAGGGGGAGAGGGAGGGAGGTGCGGGGGAGGGGTACAGTCGCTCGAACACTACCGATACATCAGCGGAAGGACGACACTTCCATCAGCTCCTCACGGAGTCCACTGTCTGTCTTTCATACAACGCACGTCCACCTCCGGGTCATTTCTGTACAGCTTCTATTGGGATGCCACTCGTTCTCTTTGAGGGTCATAACGCTTCGGACACGAATGGCTGGTAAATAAGTAAATGAATAAATAAATGAGTACAATATATAAGTAAATAAACAGAGAAGCAAACGAATGAATCAAAAAAACAATTGAATAAATAAATAAACAACGGATGAATGAATGATAATATTGTTCTCCACTCCAGTGTCACTGCAACTTTGACCTTCCGTTTGACCGCCGTCCTCCCTTCACCCACTTTTTTTATTATTGTTTTTTTTTAATGCCTTAGAGTGTGGGTGAAAGCATTTCCCATTATTATTTTTTTAATGCCTTAGAGTGTGGGTGAAAGCATTTCCCATTATTATTTTTTTAATGCCTTAGAGTGTGGGTGAAAGCATTTCCCATTATTATTTTTTTAATGCCTTAGAGTGTGGGTGAAAGCATTTCCCATTATTATTTTTTTAATGCCTTAGAGTGTGGGTGAAAGCATTTCCCATTATTATTTTTTAATGCCTTAGAGTGTGGGTGAAAGCATTTCCCATTATTATTTTTTAATGCCTTAGAGTGTGGGTGAAAGCATTTCCCAGTTTGTCGAGGAATGATGAGAGGCGTTTGCCACCTCGATGCCATTGGGTGAAAGGATTTCCCAGTTTGTTGAGAAATGATGAAAGGCGTTTGCCACCTCGACGCCATTGGGTGAAAGCATTTCCCAGTTTGTTAGAGGAATGATGAAAGGCGTCTGCCGCCTCGACGCCATTGGGTGAAAGCATTTCCCAGTTTGTTGAGGAATGATGAATGGCGTCTGCCACCTCGATGCCATATCACACAGCAGTTTGGTCACAGACATTTCTGGCGAAGCAGATTTCTGTTTCTTTGATTCTTTCCATCCACGTGTGGCGGAGTCCTCAGACAAGACAAGAAAAAGACACACCCAAAATTCCGAACAGGACTCGAGGAAATACTGTCCTCAACTGCCGAACACACCAGCTGGGAGCAATCCTGCACCATCCTTGGAAGCCTGCGCTGTGTTCACGTAGGGTGCAGGCACGCACAGGACATTTCCTGTAGACATCAAGGGACAGAACTGCTCCCTGGCAGATGCCATTGTGTGCAATGGCCGGAGGACGTGGCAAGACAGAACCTTGATGGAAGCGTCCCCGTGGGTGTAAACACCTATATTTCGTGACTGCAGAGCCCACCGGCAAAAGACACCAAGCACCTGCCGTGTGCCTCCCGCAACCTCACACGTTGCTGTTCCTCTGACATGTAAAAACAGTACAACTCCAGTCATGGCCAAGCTAGGGCGCATATGATCTGACGTGTCCTCTGAAGAGAAATCCCGGGTGACAGTCTTTCCCACTGTCAACGGGACTTTCCCTGTGGTCAGTGGGTCTTTCCTCACCGTCACTGGACCGTTCCCAGAGTCGGCCAAAAGGCAGACAAGAAAAAGATACACCCGAAAGTGCCAGTGGGACCCAGAGAAGAACTGTCCTCAACTGCCGACAAACCAGCTGGGAGCAATCCTGCACCACCCTAGGAAGCCTGTGCTGTGTTTGGATAGGGTGTGCAGGCAGGCACGGGCATTCCATTAAGACGTCAAGGGACATAATTGCTTCCTGGAAGATGCCTTTGTGCAATGACCACAGGACGTGACACTGTAGAACCTCCACAGGAGCGTCCCCATTGGTGTACCAGCCCGCATTCATGACTCAGAGCCCCCGGCAAAAGACACCACACAAGCAACTGCCGTGGGCGTTTCCCGCTGCCTCGCTTTTTTGCTGTGTCGCTGACAGTGACATCAGCACAACTGCAGACCTGGGCCCAAACGCAGCCATGCAAGGAATTCACTCGTGGAGACACTCAGTTTTCTTGGTTGGGCTTGCTCTGACAATCCTGTACCCAGTCAGCATCACGCCTGATGCATCTGTGACTGTTGACACCACATGGCCAGGGCCTGCTCGTCCCTGTGACCCAGTCTTCAGTGATGACCAACTAACGACTTCAGCCAGAGGCGGTTTTGGTGTCTTTTGGAACACCCTGGTCTGCACTTTTTGCAGAGTGGTCGATAACTGACCAGATTCCGCCAATCCACTCGTGGCACATAATGGCGCGGTTATGGTTTGTGCGTGCGCCTCGCGCGCGCACGCGCGCGCGCGCGCGCGCGCGCGGTGGTGTGTGTGTGTGTGTGTGTGTGTGTGTGTGGTGTGTGTGTGTGTGTGTGTGTGTGCGTTTGGGGCGTTGGTGTGTGTTTGTGTGTGTGTGTTTATGCGTGTATGAGTGTGTCACGTGAGTGCCCTAAGTTCATGTGTTTCTACTTCTTTCCTGGTGAAGGTGAAACGGCTCTCTTTCCTTCAGTGGACTCATGCAGCAACGATTTATCGTTTTGTATCGCATGTCCTCAACACTTGCGATCCTCTCTCTCTCTCTTCTCCCCCCTCTCTCTCATCTTCCCCTCTCTCCTCTCTTCCTCCTTTTCTCTCCCCCCTCTCTCTCTCTCTCTCTTCTTTCCCAAAAACTTCGTCTTGATTTAAATTTAAAAGTAACGGCAATAATTAAGAAATGTCTAACTCGAACCAATGGTTTTGCCACTGTAAAATGAAGAATCATTATTCTCGTCGTTGGCAATCCCCCCCCCCTCTCTCTCTCTCTCTCACCACTCACTCACTCTCTCCTCTCTCTCTCTGTCTCTCTCTCTCTGTAAATCCAACCCCCCCCCCCCTCCCCCCCCCCCCCCCCCTCCTCTCGCTCATCACTAATAAGGACGGCTCTTGTAAATATGTGTTGGAAAGGGGGGCGGACAGAAGAAAGCTGGAATGGGGGGGGGGGGGGGGGGGGGGGGGGGGGGAGGGACCAGGCTTAACAAGTAGGGGCTGCAGATGTGTGGGGCGTGTTAAAAGCTCGAGTTCCGGGCTGGATCTCCTCTGGAGGGGGGCTTAAGGGCGTTAGCCAACACCCACAACTCCACGGTCCTAAAGTCGCTCTCTGCGGCGGCCACCTTGGAAGCAGCGAGGGTGTGGGGAGATGGGGGCGGTGGGGCAGTATCGGTTGTCCACAAAGGTGTGAAGGATTTGCCGCTACCCT
>JAFLJL010005052.1:0-12500 GCA_018398815.1 Conus ventricosus
CTCCCCAGATAACTGCCGAAGTTGCACAGTATATATGCGAAATCTCTCTCTCTCTCTCTCTCTCCTCTCTTCGCTCTCTCTCTCTCTCTCTCCTCTCTCTCTCTCCTCTCTCTCACACACACACACACACACACACACACACACACACACACACCACACACACACCACACACACATACACACACACACACACACACACACACGCGCGCGCGCGCCGGCGCGCACACAACACAGAGACAAGCAGAGAGAGAGAGAGAGACTCAAGACTCAAGACTCAAAAACTTTATTACTCAAGGATAGAGATTTTAGGCAGTGCCTATTCTTCCAATCTGTCCTTGCTATTCTACAACATTCAACTAGAAACAATGAAGAATATAGCAACATTATAATAATAACAATAACAATAGTAATAAGAATTTAAAAAAAAAAATTCATTACAAAATTACACAAACATAATCAGAGACGTACGTGCGCGCTCACATGCACGCACACGCCCACACATACACGCACGCACGCGTACACCCACACCCACTCACCACACACCCACCCACCCACCCGCACATACATACATACACATTTTCATCAGCTAATATAGAGGCAAACATAAAAGTAGGGCGTTGAGACTATGATCAAAAGGTTAGATTTATTGTTCAAGTAAATGTTATGATTGCTGATTGAAGGACGGCAGTGATTGACATGTTTTGGCAGACGGAGGAAGAGAGTTCGACACAGATGGACCAAAAAATGCAAAACTAGATTGAACAAATCAATGCGGACACGTGGTAAAATGTAATTATTTGAATCATATCGCGTTGTTGCCATTTGGATAAACTCAGCAAGATATGTTGGCGCCATGTTTGCATGACTTTAAACATTAGTACTGCCTTATATAGATCAGTTGGCTCTGCGTGGTAGCATCATTAGTTTGCGAATTTGCCCGTGGTAGATAGAAACTTGTCGGGAAGAATCAGCTTAATTCCCGCCTAGCATAGAGTTGATCTTTTTAATGTGATTTTCACCGGCACCACTCCAGACAGTGGACGCAGAGTTGATGTGAGAAAGGCAATGGCTTCAAAAAATAATTTCCGGATGTGTGGTTCAACATAATAACTGGGTTTATTGAGCAAAAACAAATGCGAGCCAACTGTTTGCAAACATGATTTATATGTGATTGCCATTTAAAATTATCATCATAATCACGCCTAAACACGGTGTTCGGTAACCTGCTCGATCAAGGTTTCACTCATTTTTAGGCTCAACAAAGATGCTGTCGTTGATGTTTCTGTCTCGATGCTAGGACCATACATTTTGTTTTGTGCGGATTAAGGACCATTCGGTTTTGGTTGCACCATTCTAAGACATCATTTATACTTTGTTGTAACGATATTTGTACAGACATGATGTTTGTATCACTACAGTGAAGAGAACTGTCGTCAGCGAACAGATCACAGATGACATCATTGTGAGATATGTGCATCGGTAGGTCATTTTATAAAAATACAGAACAAAAGAGGTCAGGACAGAGCCCTGTGGAACGCCACAGCTCACTATTCCTTCAGAGGAATAAGTACCGTTTAAGTAAACACGCTGGGTCCTGTTTTCAAGATATGACTGAAAGAAGGTGACTACTGCCGGATTTTGAACATATGCAGTCATTTTGTTTAATAATATGTTGTGGTCTACGAGATCAAAGGCTTTCTTAAAATCGAGGAAAACAGTTCCAGTGAGTTTTCTTTTGTTGATGGCTGATAGCCATGTATCACAGAGGCGTGTTAAGGCCGTGTGGCATGAGTGATTTTGACGAAAGCCTGACTGAAATGGGTGGAACAGTTTTGTGATGTTCCATATGTTTAGTTAGGTGTTGTGAACATGCATCTCAAGAGGTTTCGATACAACGGATAAAAGAGATATTGGTCTAAAATTGTTTAAATCAGTGAGATCTCTTGATTTGGGTAATGGAATCACTTTTGCTGCCTTTAGACCACATGGGAAGACATTCTGATCAATACACAAATTATAAACATACGTAAGGGTATCAACAATGTAAGGTAGAGCAAGCTTGAGAAATTGGAGCTAGGGGGTTTGTAGAACGTCTGCATACAGCCTCATGAAACAGCTCTCAGTTGCAGGGAAGGAAAAAACCAGAGCCCTGAAAGCAATGGCAGAACGGCAGAGAGGTGTTCAAGCTGGATCTGGTCAAGGAGGAACAAAAGTGAACTCATAAGGCTTAATTTCCCTACAAATATCAGGTGTCCCTGTGGCTCAGTGGTTAAAGCGCGAGTCATTAAGTAGAAAATGAGCATGTCCAGAGGGTCATGGGTTCGAATCCCAGCCATGGCTCGTCCCAAGATGGGGAAAAAAAATAAAGGGGCAGCAAGGGACATCCGGATTTATGAACCGGGTGTGCCCAACCCCCCTAGAGTGTCAGGAGATAAGGCCGAAACACTTGCTTGAAGGGGCTTCTCTTCTGAGGACTCTCTGCTGCCACGCTCTCCACGAGTTTCTTTCTACTGATGCATGGGTAAACCATTGACTTCCGGAATAGCCGGAGGACGTCCGGGAAAGACCGGAGGACACTGGGAAAGACCAGACCAAGGCTCTGTGGGCTGGCTCCCCACTTTGCCTTAAACATGTGGCTACTAAAAATAAAAGGAAAAGATCTCCCAGGATTCACCCGAAAGGGGAGAGAATGATGAATCCATCGGTGCTCAACCAATCACGACTGCAATCCCAAACGGACAAATGGAACATCCATGTGTCTGTGGAAAGCGTTTCGCTACCACCCGTGCATGAAGATCCACAGAACAAAGATGGGATGTGTGAAGACTCATCTGAATGAGCAGCAGCGCACTGCACAGCAGATAAGACGTCGGAAGACCAAGGCCAGGATTTAAACCACAGTGCCAAGGACATCCACGCTGTGGTTCGGATGAGGAATTTACACAGGCCCTCGATGCCAGGCGCCTGAAACTCAACCTGCCACGAGCAAACGAAACTGAAGATTGGGAGAAACTGGATGCAAAAATCGTCCAAAGACTCGATGCACTGATAGGGAAAAGCACCCTGGAACACAAACTAGCCACATATGGGGACATTGTGTATGCCACATGTAGAGACGCCTATGGAGTAAAACTACCCAAAGAGAAAACACCTCCAAAGAAATCCAGACGCCAAGAAAAGATGGACAAGATCAGAGTCCAAAAGAACAACCTCAAGAAGCAAATGAAGACCGCACTGCCAGCTGAAAAACAAGGCTGGAAAAACTGTGGGAAGACCTGAAAGAAAAACACAGCGCCCTCAGCAAAGCGGAATCTGCGAGGAAGAGGAAGAGCAAAAAGAAGAAGACACAAGAGCGCTTCTTCAGAGACCCCTTCCAGTTTGCCAGAACACTGTTTGAGCAGCCAAAATCTGGGACCCTAAGTGTGGACAAAGGATTCTTGAGCAGCATCTGAGGAAAACATACTCTGACTCACAGAGCAAAGCACCACTCGACATTCAAGATCTGGTGTGGCCAACCAACCCTGAGAACAGTTTCAATGGCAACCTCCAACGTGGCGGAAATCAAGAAGGTGGTCGACAAAGCCAGAGCCAAATCATCACCAGGGCCAAACGGAATACCTTACCAGCTTTCAAGAAATGTCCCAAGGTGCTGGAGTGGCTCCACAGGCTGCTGCGATCGGCTTGAGAAACCAGAAGATCAGCGGCCATGGATGACGCAGATGGTGTGTACAACCCCAAAGAGCAAACTCAAGTGACATCAGCCAGTTCAGGCCAATATCACTACTGAACGTCGAAGGGAAAATCTCTTCTCTTCGGGCACAGGCTGCCAAGTACCTGAGGAAAACAATATTTTATGTGTCGTCCCAAAGGGGGCATCCCAGGCGGGCGGGCTGTGAAACACGCCACAAGATCGGGGGACGCAACCCAAAAAAAGCAAAAACAGAAAGAGAGACCGGACGTAGTGTGGCTCGATCGGGCAAACCAATGGATCTTGCCCCATGAGTGATACAGTTGGCTCTTGAGAGTACCATGTCCCAAAAGAACACCGGACATGCCAAGAAGTATTTCAAGGGTTTTCCAATGCGGTTCTCTACCAAGACACACAACGTTGGGATCAACTTGAAGGGGCTTGAAATGGCTGTGCAATTTCCCCGTACTTTTTTCGTGCGAAAGGGAACTCATTTTGAAAGCAGAACAAACAACGCAGACAAACAGCCTTGCGAGGATAAAAGATGCCCCCTTTAAAGGGCCTTCAGGATGACACTACAGTGATTTTCATCCAGAAAGACGAACCGTCATTGCGGAGAGGCGGGACGCATATTTTGCTCACCCAAAGAATTCAACCAAAAAAACAGGGGAGCCTCACTGAGAAAGGAAAAGGGGCCAATCGTGTCTTCATTTTGCCACCAGGCCATTCCAACAGTCACAGAAGAACCATCAGACCCTTTGGGGAAATTTGGTATAAGATACACTGAAAACACAAAAAGACAAAAAAAACCCAAACAGAGGCGGAAGAAGGCTTGGAGACCATTGCCCAGTGTGGGCTCCCTGAAAAATCAAGGTCGTGTCTGCATTTCAGCGATACCAAAGCTCCTAGGCCCTGAGATAAACACATCGCACCACACAGTGGGGGCAATGGAACCCAAAAATCAACAATTCAAAAGGGAAAGGTTTTGGTGTCCCCCCTGTCTACTGACATCGCGCTGTACGTCCCCAAGCAAAGCTCAAACTCCCACTGAAACCCAAACCGGAGGAATACAAAAGCAGGAAACCCAGACTTAAAGCATCTGGGGACTCAGGAGAAAAGGGGGGGGGGGGGGGTGAAAGCAATAAACCCCCCAGCTGAAAAAGGGCAAAAAATGAAAGTTAAGAGGCATGGATTCGCAAAAAAGTCTCAGATCAAGAAAAACGGGACACCACAGACCAACAGAAAAGGGACGGGGTGACCAAAACTGAAGGGTGGTAAAAGGGCCAAAGGAAAACCCAAAAAAGAGCATAAAGATCAGAAATGAAAAAAAGAAGAAGACCAAAAAAGACTCCAAAAACATCCCAGAGCCACAAGGGCAAGGACAACGGGGGAAATCCCCTCCAAAAGTCAATTTGGAAAGACATTTGGCACAGGGCCCCTCTCGGGGTCATTTCATTCCAATCGCATATGACCTTCGCCCTAAAATGCAAACCGGGTGAAGTGGGGGAAAACAACGACCCTGACCCCCTCGCCATAAAAAACAAACATGGAGCAGTTCTAAGCCTGTAAAGTACCCGGGCTAAAGGGAAGGTACACATGGAGCACAACCAATGCCAAAAAAATTTGTACAAGTAGTCTGGGCTAGTACCAACCCAAAAAAGGGGAGAACAGACTCCAAAAGCCCCGCAACATTCTTCAGGGCAGGGGCAAAAAACAGGGCCAAGAACAACGTGCCACTCGAAACATCAGGCAGAGTCTGCTGGAGGGGGCAATGAGGGGAGTCACTGCAACCTCCAAATGGAAAGCCCCCCAGAGATCATCAGCAAGATGGCTAAACCCAGACATATAGTCCACCAAGTCAACCAAGCACTGATCAGATCGACCACGGTCCAATAGAACAAAAGGGGGCAGCTCAAATCTACAAGACAAAAAGTATGCAAATCGGGCAAACAGCCTGAGGAGAAAGGCTATCGGGTCAAAGTCCTCACTGCAAAAATTTGGGCTAGGGGGGTTTGGGGGGGGGAACGTCTGCATCCAGCCTCATAAACAGCTCTCATTTTCAGGAAGGAAAAAAACCAAGCCCTAAAGCAATGGCAAAGCGGCAGAGAGGGGGTAAAGCTGGATCGGTCAAGGAGGAAAAAAAAATAATTTCATAAGGCAAATTTCCCTACAAATATCAGGTGTCCCTGTGGCTCAGGGTTAAAGCGCGAGTCATTAATAAAAATGAGCTTTCCCAAAGGGGGTCAGGGGTTCGAATCCCACCAGGGCCTCCCAAATGGGAAAAAAAAAAGGGGCAGCAGGGGGACACCCGGGACATAAACCCGGGGTGGGGGCCCAACCCCCAGAGTGTCAGGAGAAAAGGGGCCGAAACATTTTGTTTGAAGGGGCTTCTTTCTGAGCCTCTGCGCCACGCTCTCCCAGGTTTCTTTCACTAAACATTTAATTTATCTGGACCCTTTGCCTATTTTTTTTTAAGTTTTAAAATTTAAAGGGAACCAATTTTCTTTAATACAACAAGGGGATGCTAAAATAATCTCTATTTTCAATCGTTCTTGGAAAAAACGTTTGGGAAAACAGCTATCTCATACAATTAAAAATGTGACACGGCAGCTGTTTGTACTGATTCAGTTACCTGAAGGAAATATTTTTGAAAGGTTAGCAGACCCATAGTCGCATATTATCTATTCTTTCTCGATTGTCATTTTTTTTCATTAACACACGCCATAAGATGCGTATCCCTTTTCGTTTACATTTCCTAAAAGCCAATTTTGATTTTCTAATAGATCTGATCTCTGTTTCTCTGTTTTTTATTTTCATCATTTTTTTTGCGGTTTTAAGTGCACCCTTGTGCCATTTCAAAATAATAATGTTTTTTGTCAGCCACTGGAAGTACTCTGTTTTTTTACCCTTTTTTTTCTAAGTGGGGGCATTTTTATAAAACGTTTGAGAGAAAAAATTAACCAGGTTTTATACCTTCTTTTGGATCTGTGTAATTGGTACTTTAAAAGGACTAAGCTTAATCGAGAAAAATTCATCCTTACGAAATTTTTGAAAGCGAATTAAATGGTTGGTGGCCCTTTTCTGTTGCGGGGAAGTTACAAGCCCAAGTACACAAAATGAACAGGGTTCGCTGATCTTTGTTCCCACTGTTAATTAAAACCATGCTTTGTTTTCGTGTAATATTCCAGCAATGTAAAGATGCTTTGCGATTCTATTTGGATTAAATAAGCTATGCAAGCCAAAGAGTGGGGTCGCATCCCAGGCGGCTGCCGTTTTAACAGATAAATTTAAAAAACCCGAAAGAATACTTTTTGGATAGCTTTTATATACACCCATAGTATACAAATTGTCATACCAAAGAAAGTGGCAGGGGGTTCCCTTTACAATATCCAACTAAAGAGGGCTGAGTTGGGGTTTTGCCCTCACCACATCATTCAACATTATCGGGCCCAGTCACACCCCCTTTTTTGTACAGTGGCGATGCTTTGATGAATATAATTTCCAAGTCCTTTTTCACCAAGTGAGGCATCGCGCGACAAATTATAGTTATTATGGATAAAGCTGTACAGGAAACGGGAGTCAAGCGAGTTTCACTAAGACCAAGCAGATGAAAAAGGGGGATTCTTTTGAAAAAAAAAACAAAAACTCATGAACTTATTTGGCAATAAAACATTAGGTGCCCAATGCGTAATCCATATCTTTATTAATTACTTTCAATGGTCCATTGTATTAATTCAGGCAAAGTCCTGACAATAAACAAAAAATACTGTTAAAACAACAATTAAAATAAAGATCAAAATTTAAAAAAATTTCCAAGAACACACAAAACCCAAAAAGCAGGGCAAAAACGCCCAAAAGGGAAAATTCAAGTAGGTCTGATGTGATGTTTAAAGGAGACGACGTTTTCACTTTAACTGTCGTTAAAGATTTGTATATCAAGGGAACACGATAAAACACTAAAAGGAGGAATGGGCTGGGTTTACACACCAACAATTTTGGGGAAACTAGAAGCAAAAGAGAAACAATAAAATTTTCACAGAAACCCCGAAGCTCCTCGCAGAAGTAAAACTTATAGAAACACTTTTCTGAAATGAAAAATATACCAAAGGAAATACTTCTAAAGAAAAATTACATAAAAGGGTACAAAAGAGAATTTAAAAAAAAAAAAAAAAAAACACACTCGCATACAAAACACAAGTCACGTTAGGTCTGTCGCACTTTTTAACTACGAGTTGGCAAAGCCAATATTGCCTCCCGCAGTAAATAGTGTTATTCAAATCTCCTGCTGCAAGGGTTTGTTCAGTCCTTTTCTATAAGGATTTTTTTTCCTTTGTTTTTTCTTTAAAACAAACACAAAAAGTGTCCGTTTGAAACACAAAAACAATCTTCCCAAAAAGATAATGAAATGAAAACAAACAAAATTAAAGTACAAACAATTTTGCAAAAACAATACAAAAAAAAAAAAAAAAGAAAATAAACAATGTTCAAAGGGGAAAAAAAAAATAAAAAAATAATAGATGTTTATGATGAGCTCGAATCTCTCAATACAGCACGCGTCACCTCCCAGTTCGCACATTTTTTTTCTTCTTTTTAAAAAATGAGTGGGAGCACTTCGATGACGACGCACCATTTGTTGTCACAACAATCCCCCGCAACACATTTTTCTCGTCTTTTTAACCACTGATGGGGCACTTCGATGTCGACGCACCATTTTTTGGCAAAAACACCATAAAAAACCTTTTTTGAGATAAAATAACAAGTCGTGCATACTCTGACGGGACCCGCGACTGCACAGGGCCAAAAAGGAAACGAACCAAAAAACAAATACCATAATTCACACACACGCACGCCGCCGCGCGCGCACACTTTCACAGACTCACACACAACATACCACGTACCACACCACATACAAAACCCCCTGTGGCGCCCGCCACACGCATTAGAAAACATTTGATATGCGCTCAAAATAGATATCCTGCTACAACACATGGGAAAAGAAAATTTAAAAGCATTCGCATACATACCCTGTGTGATATAATGGGGTTAAACATTAGCACGCTCCAAAACCCTTAATATGCGCACACAAAATACACATGGAGATAAATGATATCGCACCATACCTATGTGAAGAAGGGATATAAACATAGCAGAGACTGATGAAGCAAAAATACAAATTTAGGAGTAACATGACAAATAAAAACAATTAATGGACATGGGGGGAAAGGGGCGTTGGGGGTGCGTACAGGAACTACAGTCTTTTTGGGTTTAGCAACTGAAAGCAAGTGGGAGTGTGGGGGGGGTTGTACTGACTGCTGTGGGATTTGGGGGTGATGGGGGGGGGTTTGGGAAATGAATGGGTTGGGGGGTGGGGAGTGCTGTATTGTGAAGTGAAGGGGGCATTGTTTGGATTTTGGGGGATTGTATGGGGTATTAGAGGGTGGTATTTTGCTTGCGGGGAAAAGTACCAAAAGTGTTGTGAGGTTGCAGCTGAATGTGTTTGGAGTGTGTGTGTTGGTTTCTGCAGTGTTGGGGGACAGGGGGGGGGTGGGTGCTATGTGGGGGGAGGGGGCAGGGCACGTTTTTGTACTCTTTACATTTCTGTTTGTTATTTCTATTCACGGGGAAAAAAGGGGTCCATGTGGGGGCGGGACTGTAAAGGGTTGCTTTGTAGGGCGTTGATGCCGACCTAGTTACTAAAAACACGCGCGAGTTGGGATTTGGGGGGTGTTTTGCTGGGAAAACACTTTCATAGTTTTTAACTAGGGGGCTGTAAGTGGGCCTTGGGCGTCTTTGTTGCAAGACGGTCCCTCTTTCCTGTGGTGGGGGGCCTGTTTTAGTTGGGGGGTTGGTCTTTTGGGTTTCATGGGCAGATGTTGGACAAGGACTTTGCAGCCATAAACTGGGAGTAGTCGTCTCGGGACATGGCTTCTTTGGCGCCCCAGATCGGGGAGGAAGGAAGGGGGTTATCTAGGGAACTGACCCTCTTTACGGGAGGAAGGGAAGATGGGGCCCGGGGTCGTACGCCATTTCCTTAAGGGGTGTTACCAAGGGAGGAAAATGGAGGAGGCCTCAGTAACACTGGGGGAAAGCTGCCTGAGTAGGTGGGTTAACTTAACCCATCTGCTACAGGCACGGCCTTTCCCCCAGCTGTTTTCCCCACTTTTGGGAAATGACCCGTTGATGTGGGGTGATGGGGCAGGGTTTCACCAAATTTACACAGATGATGGCCTTTAACCAGGCCTGCAGATGTTTCACCCTGTACGCCTGTTACATTTCCTTCTCACTACCCCCCTTAACCAGATCTCCTAATACAGCTGTTTCAAGTGTCGGGTTGTCTTTTTTTCGGGGTAGCAAAAAAGGGGGGGGATTTTGGGTTTGTTTGTTATGGGGAGTGGGATTTCTGTCTTGTTTTGTGTTTGGTTTTTTTTTTGTGTAAGATTTTGTTGACGGAACAGATTAGCCTTTTTATTCTCGTAGAACTTCTACAGCAACTGGTATTAGAAAGTCTCCACTAAAAAACAATCGGGTAATTGTAGATGAAGTTCACTGTGTACTGGGCTGCTTTGGTTTTCTGATTTTGTGTTTGATTAATTGGTTTGGGGCATGCACTTTTTTTCCCAAGTCACGTTGATTGTTTTTGACTGCTTTGAATGATTGAGTGGCTTGTGCTATTTTTCATCTGACGTGTAGATGTGTGGTTTTACCTTATTGTTTGATTTTTTGTGAAAGATCTGATTTAAAAGACTTAATGGAATTTTTCACCCTAACCCTACACCCGTGTTTTTGGTGTTCCGTTCAAATTGCTTGGATTGTGTTTTAAACTGATTTTTTCAGTGTTTTAGTCTTTCTGCATTTGGGATATGCGTGTGGGTGAGATAAGCTTTTTTTGGGGTGGTGATAACGGCCATCTTGCTAGTTTTAGGAGTGTGGGGGGGAAAACCGATCTGAGAGCTGGCATCTGGGGTCAGGGGTTTACAGAATGGGTGGCAGGCAAGGGTCAGACTGGTGGGGAGGGGGACAACACACCTTTTCTAAAACACACGGGTAGGGGGGGAGGGCAGATGGGGGCATAATTTTTGGGGGGGGAGGAAGGGGCTGAGGATGGAAATGTCAACAGGGGGTGAAGACTGTCGATGGGTGGGGACTGGAGGGATGCAGGTGGGATTCCATGCTTCTGGGCGGTGAGGGAGGGGGTGTGGGACGGGGGGGGTTTGGGGCTGGCAGGCAGTTGGGATTCTTGGTCAGCGAGGGGAGCGAGTGATGTGGGGGTGTAATCACCTGACTTAGCAAAGTTTTTACAACATCATTTTCTGTGCAACACAGATGGGCCCTGGGGTTTGGGGGAAACGCTCTGTGACATTTCAAGGGCATCGCAATTGACAAATGAACTCTGGGGCAGACAAATCGAACAATTTTTTTTTTAGTCTACCAAAAATCCTGCTGTACCCCCTTTGGGAGACATGTCCTTGCACAAATTTTTCCCCGTTGTTAATAGAGAAGAAGAGAAGAGAGAGAGAGGAGAGAGAAGAGAGAGAGAAGAAGGAGACAGACAGACAGACAGACAAAGACAATAGACGACAACAACAAAAGACATAGGGAACAAAGACAGATAGGCAACAGACAGGGAATAAGAGAAAGGGAGAGATAGGGAGTAATGTGTACACAAAAACCGCATTGCTTTAAAAAAGTGAAAGAATGAGAGAAAAGGAGGGACTGAATCCATTATAGATACATGAAAAAGAGTTGGAGAAAAGAATGAAAGGAACGGAATAGTCACCAGACTGAACAGAATCCCTCGCTGTGGGTATCAGTAGGCAGACACTATCTAATCGGTCTGTAACAGACAGACATCCGCGATATTTTGGCCGTAGATCATCTGTCTACTTGCCCTACTCTGGCTTGAGAGAAAGTTTGGAATGTCACGTCTCTGGTGGGATGGAATGTTGGGTCAACTGAGAAGAAGGGAGGGAAAGAGAGAAAGAGAGAGAGAGAGAGAGAGAGAGAGAGAGACAGACAGAGAGAGAGAAGAGAGAGAGAGAGAGAGAGAAAAAGAGAGAAATCAGAGAGAGAGAGAGAGAGAGAAAAGAGAGAGAGAGAGAGAGAGAGAGAGAGAGAGAGAGAGAGAGAGAGAGAGAGAGAGAGAGAATCAGAGGGAGATTGTATCAGAGAAAGACAGAGAGAGTACTGCAGGCGAATCATAATAAAGAGTGGACGTGAAAATGTGAAAAATGTGGACCAAAAAAAAAAAAAAAAAAAAGAAAAGAAAAAAAAAATGAAAAAGGAACAATCCAGAAGTGAAGAGGAGAGATGAAAAGAAAGGGGTTAAGGCAGTGAGTGAGGATGGGGAGATGAAAAGAAAGGGGTTAAGGCAGTGAGTGAGGATGGGGGAGAAGGAGGAGAAGGAAGAGAGTGGGAGGGTGTAAGTGAGGTGATAATGTACGGCTGTACACCTGAAGGAGAGGAAGGAAAGGGCGAGAACTCGTCAGTAATAATGGGGAGTGGATGCCACTGCAGTTCCTAGTTCTGCTTCGTTCCTCTCACTGGGGTCATGCAGGGCATGCAGGCTGCCTCCCACACATTTATCGTGAGTCGACGACGACAGTTACATTGCTGGCAATAATGTACTGACTGACTGCTGACTGCCAGAGACTGCGGTCACTCATGCCCGCTAGTACAAAATGAATAATGGAGTTTTTAACAGCTCTTTGGAATAGTTTTGTTTTTCGTTTTCATTTGTCTCCAATACATGCACTGAATTAGTTAGATGGAGATGTATTTTTTGACAACGTATATTCATGTGTATGCCATAGTAT
>JAFLJL010005053.1:0-14436 GCA_018398815.1 Conus ventricosus
TTGGGGCCCCCCCCCCAAAAACGCGAACCCCGAAGTCCTTATCGCGTACACTCGATCTTTCTTGAGATGTGTGCCCTACCATCTCGAACTTGGCGTCGGGGGAGCAGGCGTTTCCATGCCCCGCAATGAAAATTCCATGCTCAGCATAACGGCACTACGGGGGCAAACCAAAAACCCCTAAACGTATGCTTTTGCAACAATCCAGGGCGCTGCACACGAGTGCAATCCCGCCAAAGGGCAAAACGATGAAACCAAAAACGAGCTGGGCTACCTGCGCCCACGTAGGTGGGCGTTCTTGGACCGAGAATTTTTGGTGACGGCCACGGCCACGCACTTGGCGCTGCTCTTGCACGAGGGGGGCCTTTTGTCTTGAAGCCACTTTTTCCGGGGGCCCTTGTTCTCGGGGAAGCGAACGGGACTTGAAGCTCCCCGAATTTAGGGCCCTCAACGCCGGGCCAGGGCCCGCGGCGGCGATTGCGAGGGTGGAAGCACTGCAGCGCTCAGGGAGGGTCGCCTGGGAGGGGGGGGGGGTCTCTTCAAAAGATCTAATCATCCTTATGCTCTGCCCCCAAGGGGGTCACGCAAGGCTTTGACGAATAATACACGGGGGCGAAAACTTGGTCGCTTCGCGTGACACAGATGTTGTCGACATCGCCACTGTCCCTGCGCACACGGGCACCCCGGCCCCGGCTCGGCGCCTCAACAAAATGCCCCATGCAAGCACGGACTCATCGGCAAGTAGGCACAAGCTTCAGCAGGGCGCTAAAAAGCGCCCCCACACACCAGTCGATAAGGAAGCCCCACACGGCAGTAGCATAGGCCTCGAGGTTGGGGCCCGGACCAACGCCAGGGGAGCAGCGTCGCGAGCCGCACAACATGGGTTACACACGCGGCCGTGCCCACCGTGACCTGAGACAGCAAGGGGCGCGCGGGGCCGCTAAAGTTCCGCACCCAGCGGCAACCCAAGAAAAACAATAAAAATCATCAAGCCAACCGTGCGCCCCAGGCCCCGCTGCGACGGCAAGCTTGGCACCGGTCAGCAAGTGTACAAGATCCAGGGGCTCAACGTACTGACTGGGTGCTGACAGCAGGGAAGCGAAGGAAGAGGATGCAGGGGTACCCAGAGAGAACGTTGGCTTTTTGGGACCCGGGGTACCCTTTTGGGATTTACGTACCAAAAGGGGGCGCAAACCTCCTTTGGGCCGTGGGGACTTCGCAAAACTTCCCCTCCGGCTCAAAGGGTTGCGAGCCGCATTGCAAGCGGTCGTACGCACCCCTTCCGGTCCAAACCCCCCTTGTCCGGGCTGCAAGGCAGCTCCATGCTCCAGTCCTTCACTCGCCTCTTTGTAGGGAAACTGCAGAGCCGGCTTCCCCAAGTGGGCGCACGTTGAAGCTTGCCCAGAGCGCGGGGGGCGAGCTGAAGTTCGCACTGGGGTCGTTCTTGCCGCACCTAGGCCTGAATGACGCAGCGGCTGCTAGGGCTGGCACTCCCCGCTGCCCCGATGACGGTTGCCGATCTCCGTACAAGACTACCGCTGTCCTTCAGCCCCCCTCAAATTTTGCGCAGGGCTTCGCTTTTGTCCAACCGCGATCTAGGATGACCAGCCCCCCGCGGCCTGGTACAGTTTCTCAAATCGCACATTACTTGCCTGCATGCTGCGCCGTGTTGTCTCGAATTTTTTCGGTGTCGGGCACTACCCACCGCGCAGTTTGTACTATTATTCGACCAATTTACCTGCACCCCAGGGACCCGGGGGCCCATGCGCACCACGAATTTTGCGAAACCTTTTAGGAACATGCGTGTCTGGTACCTACGTATTGACATTCGTCTACCATAATTCCTAGCACCTAATGCTTGGCCCCCTTTTCATCATGGGCTCTAGGTGGCCAGGTGCGGGAAAATTTGGAAGGTCCCTTTAAACGGAACGCTTGGTACCTACGAGATGAGTGCGTTGGGGCTTCCGTTCTGATTCCCGCCCGCACTGCATCACCGTACCAAAAATCCATGTTCCTACCCCATGTCGATCCGTTCCAACCACCAAAAGCGCCAACACCCCCTGCTGTACATACAGCGTATCACTTTGTTTCGCTTTCCTCTACTAAGGGCACGTGGCCCAGGGGTCCATAAAATCATGCACCCTGGGACGCGTTACTCTCAACACAACCCAACTTTGGGCCCAACCAATTGTGGGCTTGCGATTGGACTTTTCAGCTCAACACATTGTGCACAGACGGGGCAGATCTATTTTTAGGGCTTTAAAAACCAAAAGCTTGGGCAATCATGTTGGAGCCTGCCTTTAAGTGTCCCCCCTGTGTTACTCACCCAACTATCCCTAGCCCGTCGCATGATACGGCGCTTGTTCGATGAAAAGACCAACATGAAACGGACACATGGACGCATGACGCAGGGGAGGGGGGCGCAGGGTACGCGGGGGACTGGGAAAAAAGCGCATCATTGACCTTTCGACGCAAAACAATGCATACATGCTACGAAAAGAGGAATGCCGGGGCAAAGGGGCATTTGGAAGGGCCCTGTGCCGTATTGAAAGCGAGCAGTTCACGCGCATCTCGTGGCAAACGGACCACAGCACATGACTGTTTTTCACCAACATTTTGGACGTATGCAGCTTCTTGGGATGGCTAATCGTTCGGCTACGCGCGCATGGCAGCCCAACCGCAGTGGACGCCGACCGAGCGCCAGCCGCCACCGCCCGGCATACGGGACCACAATTTCGTGTACCTGATGACCCCTCGTGTCGGGCGAACGCCGGGCCCGGTTTTCCCCACGGGGGTGCCCCCCAGCAGGGGGTCTCCTGGGCTCGGGGGCCCAAACCCTCCCCCGTGCTCGTGCATCACCTATTTCACCCGTTTTATTTTTTGGCTCAAAGGCTTTAAAATCCGGTGCAGAGACGACCGGGGGGCAGCACTCGCTTCTTGCACTCACGCCAACCCTGTCAGATACCTAGGCTCGCGAAAAGCAGCCCTTTCCTGCCCATCAAGGACCCTATCCAAAGCGGACGCAGACGTGGTGCAGCGGCTGAAGCGGCGTGGGGGTCCGGGTTAGAATTTGCGGGTGTCCTGCCAGCTGGCGAGCAATCCACAGAAGTGCTTGTCGTGGCTTGCAGCGCCTCTGACCCCATACCATCCCGGGGGCTCGCGGCGCGGGCTTGGCTTGTTTTGCAGGCATGCAGCAAAGTCACGAGGTACTTCTACCCCGCAAATACATTAAAAAACCCCTGCTGCCGTATTGTGCGGGACACCAATTTGCAGACACCCGTGCAGAATTTCCCGGGGATAGCATCAGGCGCCGATCGCGCAGCCTCGCACCCTTTTGCAAGGTTGGTCGGCTTCAGTCAATCGATCCGGGGCCATGTACTGTGTAGCTCCAGTAGACCGCTCAGCGAGCCACGCTTGGCCACACCACAAAGATATTTAACACAGATAGCGGGTGGGCGATGTGTTTTGTCGCCCTCATTTTGCTCCCGTGTTGCGGGGCGGCATCCCCTTTTAGCCTCGCGCCCCCCATTTTGTACACGGCCTCCAAGCCCTCTTAAGCCGCGTAGACGCGAGCGGCCCCCGCGCATCTGCGCTTTCGTCCGCGTGGGCCTTGCCACGCATTGTAGACACATCCTTCGGCAGCGCAAAAGTCAGCGTCTCTTGCCACTCGCAGGGATGGGTTCGGCCGGACGCGCTTCTGGTTCCGCCTTGTGGTCTCCGGGACCCGGCACGAACCCAAGGTTTGAAAATTCGGTGCGAGTCCCACCCCCCCGGGCTTGCGCGCGCTGCGGGGCCCAGTCGGGGCGACGGAGCGGGTTGGGAAATTGTGTGCGGCAAGCCAAAGGGCCCCGGTTGATTTAGTGTGCAACCGTTATCCGGCCTTGCAGACGGACCGATGATGGGGTGCCTCCTGGCGGCGACCCGCACGGCTCGCAGCCGGGGTTTAAACCTTTTCTACAAGCTCTCCGGGGAGCCTTGGAAGCCACTGGGGTGCTGCCGGGGCAGAGCACGCGTTGGGGGCGCCGAACTTGCAGTGTTTGCATTGCAAAAATACAGCACGAGGTGCAAGCGCGTGACCGCATCACGCTGGGCCGCAATCGGGGCCGGGGGCATTCGGCCCCCTGCCATCGGGGGCGTCTCGTGGGGCCCTGCGCTTTATGTTTTGCATTGCAGCGTTGACACCACTGGAGAGTGCAGATGACCCCCGAGTCCGAGGGGTCCCGGGGGCCGCCTGCCGTCTTCAGCCCCAGGCCCGCCCCGTGGGTTTTGCAGCCGGAAGCCGCCCGGGGCCCGAGCGCCTCTTGGCCTTAGCGCAAGGGGGCCCGCTGGGCCCCCCCCCTCTTCAAATACGCGTTTCTGGGGGCAGCAGGGTCACCTTCAGTGGGCCTGCAGGGCAGCGACAGGGCGCCAATCGTAGCTCAAGTGTGGACACCCAAAAAATTTTCCCCAATATTCAGGACACGATTTTCCGCGGGAACGACTTGGCGTCATCAGGTGCGGCCCGCGCACATCATCGAATGACGACGTCCTTTTCCGTGACAGCAAATTCACTAATCCTCGAATGCGCGAGCGGGGGGCGACCTCCGGGCAATTTGGGGCGGGGGGCGCTCTCCCTGACGCGAGGCCAGGCTTTTCCGAAATGCGTCTCCCGCTCGCGTTCTGCCAGCGCCGGCGCGGTGCCACCGCGATCTCAACCGGAGAATATCTTGTTTGATTGGCGAAGAACTTTAAAATCGCCATTTTGGGCCTCCAAGCGTCGTCGCACCGGGAGAAATTTTTTTGGGGCACTACTGCGGCCTCCCCCCGCCCTTTTCCGCCCAAGGCTTTTGGCGGCGACATTACAGGGGGGGCCCGCGGACGTGGACCCTAGGCGTCGTCCCTTATGAGGCCTGACGGGGCGGTCCGTTCTCAGGCAACGGTGGAGGCGTGGGGGCGCTAAAGGCACAGCGATCGGGTGTTACCATGTAGCACAACGAAAGTTGTCTTTGTAAAAGGTCTTTATTGCGTCCGAAGCGCGCTGATGGGGGCGGCCTTGCTGTCAAGCAAAGTGCCCCCATCACTGTGCAATTTCCCACATCTCTCCCCTCCACCGCCCAACCAGTAGACCAAAGCAGGGCGCGCGTGGTAATATCCCCGCTCCCCAACAGGGTCCTGAGGCGGCGCGCCAGTCGTGGCAGCATGCTTTTTTGTTACCCCCCTTGGCGCATCCCCTCGACACTGTGCAATCACCCCTGGTACGTCGCTCCCCGCCGCCGCGCCGCCGCCAGGGCCCGGGTGCCCCCGCACCCGGCTGGGAGTGTCCAGGGGTTGGGGGGGGGGGGGGGGGGGGGGGGGGGGGGGGGTTGGGGTTTTGGGGGGGGGGGGGGGGTTTTTTTTTTTTTTAAAAATGCCGTAGATGACACGGGGAGGCTTTCTGGCAGCGCTCTCCACAATACCACTCAGGAAGGCGAAGACGCAAGAGGGCGTCGGCGCTCTCGATAGGGGCGTTAAAGCCGCAACGTCGACGCTTTTTTTAAAGGGTCCCCCAAGGGGCGACGGGTCGCGCGCCGCGCTGCGCGGCGCGCAGCGCCCCTGGCGGGCGGGCAAGGGTGGCGCACTTGGGGCTGCACGAGTGCGTGTGCGCGGCGGCCATGCTCGGGGGTAGACGACGGACAGCAGCGGAAAGCCTCCCGCAGGAGCTGCCGCCGTCCTCTGGGGCAAGTGCAATCGCTGCAGTGCTGCCCGGGCAATGAGTGAATGGCAAGGGTCCTGAACAGCTGGGTTTGGGTGGGTTCCCCAGGACCGCTATCAAAGATGGACCTGGCATATTGGGCCCGGCGTTGTGGGTAGCATTTGGGCGGCCTCGGCTTTCCTCAAGTGGCCACACAGGGGTGGGAATTGGCCCCCCTTGATGGCCGCTTTTTTTGGGCCGGCCCTTTGTCAGGGGGGGCTGGTTCGACCCCTCTAGCACAGTTACAGCTGCACTTTTTTTTATGGGGAAGTAGGCTGATGTTGCAACGATTAGAGATGAGAACTGTGCTGTACGAGGCATTGATCACCCGGCGCTTCTTGACTTCCCCTTGGGCACAGGCACGGTTGCTGCAAAGACTTTGGGCCCTCGCTGCCATTCTCGAAACTGGAAGGCGTTTTCCCTTTATAATTTGTCCTCTTTGGGAAATCAGTGTCTCCTCTTTAAACGACAAACGGCAGCGCATGCTTTCCCGCGTTTGACGTTCCAAACAGCTCTTTTGTCCCTTGCCCCCGGGGCCCCCCGCGCCCGTCCCCTTGCTGCATCTCCGTAAAGAAACCAGAAACTCGGCCGCTTTTCCCGGAAAACCCCTCGGGAAGGAAAATAGCTGTTTTGGGTCGGTTGCTTGGATGGAGACAGCGCCGTTCCCCAAGTGGGCCCGCGGGTTCGGGATCAGCCCCGGCAATCTCAGCGCCAGGGACTGCCCCGCAAATGCCTCAGATAAGACCTAACCTGTCTTTTTTAGACAAAATGTTACAGCCAACCTACGGGAAACATGGCACCCGCTTGGCGCTTAGGCCAGCCCCAACCCCTGGCCGCCCCGCCCGCGAACACGTGGTGCCAGGCCTCTTCGTGCCCATCGCAGAGAAGAGTTTGCGCCCCTGACAGCTGGGGGAAACGCCGAGTCGCTTGCGACCACGACGACCTAACTCCCCACAAGCTCCATTTCGGGCCCAATCATAAAACAAGGTGTGGAACACCGATTCGCTCTGGTGAACACACCGGAGCCCCGCCGCAGCGAGAAACAAAAATTGCCCCTCCGTGTCAAAATTTAGGCAGTACGCTAGAGACCTCCTGAATACGGGACACGCCTGGTAGCCACCCTGCCCCCCCCCACCCCATGCGGCGTGAAACTGGCTTGACTTGAAAAGGCCCCCCAGAGCACGCACCCCCGCGGCCCATGCAGATCTGCTTTTGGGTGCCCTGGGCGACGTCAGCCAATCAGAACAACTCTCCGGGTCCCTCTGCCCACATGTTCGCGGTACTCCCTTCACGCGGCCTTGTAACACGCCCCCCCGCTGCCCCTGCGCTGCGCCGTTCTGCCGCTTTCGCTTGTCATGGCCCTGCTTCTTGCTTGCACCTTTTTCAGAGGAAGAACCCCTCCGTCAAGCTCGTGGGCCCCCCCCCTTAGCCACAGCAACTAAAAGTGTGATGTATCTTTGATGGATTTCGTCATGCACCCCACTTTGCGCCCCCCTCATCCACGTTGAAGGCACCCGGGGACCAGGCCAGCAGCATACTGCATGCTTTCTGTACCACTCCACCTTTTTTTGGGGATGCCCCCAACAATATACCACGCCGGGGGTTTCCCCTCATGCGACAGCCTGGGGGGCCCGGCGCCCTTGTGTGGGAAGGGTGTTCTGATGTGCTTCACACTTCTCGAGTGCATGACCGGGGGTTTTGTCTTGAGGCCGCGTCCAGCGCGGGAACGCCCTGCAGTCAAAACCCCTCTGCCTCCCCGACGTTACAAAGCACGGCCACGGCGCATCAATAGCAGGCTCTCACGTCATAACATATGTTAAGCTGTGCGAGACCTCGGGCACGCCCGCACAAAAGGGAAAGACTCAAAAAAAAGCTGTGTCGAAGCACCTAAGGGTCGCAAGTTTTCAAAAAGCGCTCGATGGTCTTGCCGTTGCGCGCGACACTTGCCCCATTTTCATGCCCCCGCAGAGAGGCCGGGGAGGTCCACTTTGGGAAAGCCGGGTTCCTTTACGTAATCGAATTGGGGAATTTAACACCGCCCGTTTGTCCATGTGCCCTTCAGGCCCGCTCACACCCCGTGCCATTTTTTTTCGCTGGTACAAGGGCATGCGCAGTGGTCATGCCGACCAAAGGAGCGATGCAGCTGCGACAGGCCCCCCAAAATGAAATCAAGCAGCAGGGAAGGGGATGCATGAATTCCCCAACCCGGGGACAACGTGGCTCCCCCCCCAACAAACTTCAAAAACGAGGCCTGTGCAAGCAAAAGCACGCACGCATCAGACGTTGGGCTTAATAGAAAGCCCAAACATTTCACAACCAGTTCGATACACCGACCGCAAGTTGCTCCAAATGCCAACCCTCGCTGAGGTTTTCTACAGCGAGCCGTGTGTTTTGCAGTACGCCCGGTGAAACTGCGGCCGTCGCCCTCCGGTTTCGACATTGTCAAAAATTTTAGCTGATATTGTCGCCGGGTGCGTATTTGGCCCTGCATCGAAAAAGGACCTTTTCATGGGGCCCCACTCCTCCTGTTCCCAAATCTCTTTTTGAACGCACGAGTGGCGCACCCTCGGAGTAAAAATTTATGCCCGCTGCACCTTCGGCATCCCCCGCCCCGACTGTGGATCAACCCAGGGTTGAAAAACAGAGTGTACTTCTGTTCACATTAGGTAGTGATTGCGTCGGGGCCTGTTCGGCGAATTTTCAACACCCCCGCCCTTTTTGAGGTTTTCCGCATCGAGATGCGAACCTTTCCCTGACAAAACTTGTGAGACAGAAGGGGACAGCAAGGTTCCAGTGCATTGTGCTCACGTGGCACCCGTGGGAAGGCGGAGGTGGGGGTCGCCGCTATCTGATCGTTTCCGGGGGCCCCCATTGGGAGGAAAAGGGCCCCTGATCGCGGCCCGGTCCAACAGGGGGCAGCGGGCAGTTTTTTTTTATGTACACACTGTTCCGCTCTTTCTGCCCGGGAAAAAAAACCCTGCACAGTACGGCTTTTACAGGAAAAATCCCACCACGGGGAAAAACCAGGGAAACCCCTCAATCCAATTTTCTACGGACTGCTGAGGGCTCGCAACCCCTTGTGTCGAGGGAGGCATGCAACGGTCTGTCTACAGTTTTGTGGAAGCCCGCACGCCCCAGGTCCCGGGCCTAAAGAAATTTGGGGCCCCCCAAAAAACAACAAAAAAAATCCCCCTTCCCCTAAATTCCCTCGGGGTTGAGGGGAAGGGCCGAGCGGAGGCAAAGCATACACCCCAAAGGGCCCCAAGGCCCTCATGAAGACGCCGGAGGCGTGCCCAAACAAAAACGCAAGGAGCCCCACTGCTAAGCGCTTTGAGTGCGCCGCCTTTTTCTTTAGCGCGCGTCCCCCTTCCCCGCCCACAACCCGCCCTTTCATGATGGCCAAAACCGTCACGGGGGGGGCCCCCGTTAACGGCGCCCGAAACATGCGACGGAGGGTCACTGACCGCCGCCGGGCTGCGGGGGGTCCGGGCTGGCTAGCGCTGCCGAAGGCCTTCCCGTGGGCGGGGTTTGGGCCCCGCTCGCCTGGGCGGCCCTCGCGAGATGGGGAACACCAGGTATGCAAAAGGACTATATACCTATGATGTGGCTGCGTTTTGTACCAGGATGGGCTCCTCCAAAAGGGAGAGTGGGGAAGCCCAGCTTGCACTGGGCGGACTCCAGCGGATCTGCAACAAGAGAAGCGCAGGGGACACTGTTTTTTCAGTGTTGGGCATTTTGGGTCCGGGGGGCCCTTAAAAGGGGAAGGGGGCCGCTTTGTGGCTATCGTTGTAACAAAACTCAAATTTTCGGCCAAAACTCAACAACCATGAACGGTGTTTCCAGGGGGGGCTTTCTTTGGGGTCGCCCGATCGAACTGACATCGCACAGCGATTATTGAGTTTTTTGCGCATTGGCTTTTTTGTGGATCACGTTCCCGCCGCTTGCTTCTCACGCACAGAAAGCTGTTGCACAGCCGCCAGCCACACCGTTTTTGTACAATGAAGTGCGTTTTACTTGTGACTCAGACCATGGAAGACCCGCGCATGATGGCTTCCCTTTTGGCCCTCCCCACAGCGGTTTTGGAGACATCCGCCCCAAGCTAACCCCAAAACCCCCGTCTCCACGGACGGCGCGGGGCCTGGCTCCAAACCTTGTCGCCTTCGTGCCTCTGGTGCCTCAGGTTGAGAGCTCTTGCCGAAAACCCCTACTGCACTTTTGCTGGCGTGAAAGTTAAACGTGCGGGAACCGCGAGCCCAGTGCTTTCTTTTTTTTCGGGCATGACAAGGGAGGCTGCTAAAAACGATCCCTGGGTGCTCCTCCTCGGGCCCGGCGTGGGCAGTGCACCCTGATGCCTACATAAATTTCTTTCTTTTCATGCACCCACCGATTTGTTTTTTCCCCATGGCCCGGGTGCAAAAAAAGAGACCAGGATGAACAAGCTCTCGGCACTCCCCCGGGCAGCCCCCTTTGGCAGATCAGGGGTGGCCAAAACCCTTTGCAAGCCCCCAAATCACCTTGCGAGCCCGCACCCTCCTTTCCCCTTCCCGGGCCAACCCCCGGGGGCCGTCACGAACCGCCCGCCTTGCTTGCCCGGTCTTGCTCCGCCGTCCCGCACATCCAGCTGCGGCTTGCAAGTTGGCATGCCAGCACCATTGGACGGCACAACGGCGGTCAAAAGCGCGGGGTGGCGCACAACTTCGGCCCAACGGGGATCCAACAGGACAGTTTCCGGGGCCCGGGGCCCCGGACGAGGGGGTGAAAGCACCGGGAGGCACAAGCAAAGTTCGGGCGACACCTCGGCGCAGCCCCCCACACAACGAGGAACCGCCAGCGCGCTCCAAGGCAAACACGACGTCTTGCGCCCACAAAGGGGAATTCCAGCGCTTTTCCCAGCCCCGGCTTCATGTGAGGGAGTTGTGCCCGCACAGAGTCTTCCCCTGGAGAACTCCCAAACCCTTTTTGTCCGATGACTCCCAAAATCCCGGGGGTGAGTGCGAAGCCGCCCCGGGGGATTCAGGGGGGCCCCTGGTCGCGGGGAAGCAAAACAGCAGCGGCGGCGGCGGCAGCAGCCAGGGGAAGCGGGGGCGCGCGCGCCCGACGCGGGGAGGCCTACCCCCCACCCCCACCGCCGCTGTACGCGCCTTTCCCGGGGGCTGACTCGAAAACAGGGGGATTGCGGGGTGCCGGGGGGCGGATGATCCCCCAAAAGGGAAGACGCCCTTCGCATGCTGTCGTGCGGGGCCGCGTGGTACCCCGTTACGGATAGAATTTCTGACGCGCCGCTTCAAACCCGGGTCTCTCTTCGGCCGTGCACAGGGTTGTCTTGGTACGCATGCTCCACGAGAAGGCTTCACTCTCTTTTCACATGACCATTCTGTTCGGGTAGTTGTTATACGCACCGTCTTGCTGCGCCGCTTTTTGAGCCTCCAACCCAATTGCCTTTTTTTGCAGCAGGGGAGGGGACAGGAAAAAGGGTTTTCACAAACCCAAAGGGGCCCGTCGTGAGGCATTCGACGCACGCGGGAGTCATGGGGTGCAGTGCAGGTGCGTCACGGCGGCGAACATGTCTGGGACCCCTCTGGACATTTCTTCCAGTTCATCGACTTTGAGTTCGCCACTGGCCCAAGACCGGCCTCCCCGCGCCGCCAGCAACACGCGTACGGCGTCAAGTTTTTGGGCAGAGCTTGGGACTCTGCGGCCTTCGTAGTTTGGGGCTAGTAGCGCCTCACCACCCCGGGACAAAACACAGCACACTCCCCGGGGGCCTCATAGCCCCGGCGACCGGTTGAAAGGGACCTCTGGGGAAACTCATGCTGCTTCTGATCACAGGCGATAGGAGCCGGCGCCTTGTGTCGCCCGTGCTGGTGTTTTGCCCTCCCCACCCGCTTGACGCTTGCCGGGGCCACAGCACACCCCCACGCCGCGCCCCGGCGGCGCCACCAGATAAGAGCACTCCCGGGGTTTTGGTTTCCCGGGGATCACACAAGCCCGCAAAAACTCATGTCGAGGAACAAGCGAGCAAGAAGCTCCTTTTTTCGGGGCCCTGCACGATTCCCCCGGGGACCCCCCCGGGGGTCACTCCCCGCATTTTGGGGCCCCTCTGCACCTACAAGCGCCCGCGCACCCCGGGGTGCGCAGGCACACACCAGCCAGCGCCTCGCCGTCACGGGAGACGAATTCGGGGGTAGGGGCCGCTAAAGGGGCTCTGCCACGGCGCGGATGACGTTATCGGGCTGTTCTGGGTGTGGCGCGCGCGCATGCCCAGGGCGCGGGGGTGGGAGGGTCAACTTTTCAGCACTGCTGCGCGACACCAAGCGACGTCGAACCCCCGCCAAAAGCGCGACGAGGCTGATTATTTCTTTGCACGGTGCCGCATCCCTGCACGGGGCGTCCGCGCTCCGTTGGGGCGTCGCTTTCAAAACGCATGGCCACTTTTCGCGACATGCTAAACGACATCGCAGCTGCGAAGCAAACAAAAACGAGGCAAGGGGAACGCTGCGCACATTTGGGGCTGGTTGAGAGCCCCCACCCCCCCTGGGGGGGCTCCCTTTGGCAAATAGCGGGTTCACGCGGGTGCACTACCGACAGGCCTGGGGTTTCGGGGGGGCTCACGAGAGCTGCGGCAGCTCCCCCTAAATGCATAGCAGCGATGGGGGCAGCGTCTCACCTCCGCCGCTGCGCCCACCCACTCCTTGGGGCAATACCACACCACACACAAAACCCCTCCTGCAACATAGACGAAAGCGTACGTTTTGGGCTGCCTTTGCGAGTGCCCTTGTCCCAAAGGTGGTTCGCCCCAGGCACTTTGGACATTACATAATCCGGGGGCACGCCAGCTTCGTTTGCCGTGACACTGGCCGTGGCACGCCGGCTGAAGGTGCAGAGCTCGGAATTCCCCCGGCGTTTCCCTTGTTACACGTATTTGTGGGGGGGGGCGGGGTTGGAGGGTCTGGGAATGGCGACGGCATGGCGCAAAGCATGGGGAGTGGGTTTATGAGTTGGAGGGGTTGTCAGGGAAAAGCGCCTCCACCCACGAAGCACGTCCCAAAGGGGGCAGCATTCGCTTGTTTTTGCGTTTCCAGCCTTTTAAAACCTTCAGGGGCATTGCGGACTATGGCGGGAAAAGGGGCCCCAATCGTGGGGGCGAGTGCGCAGCACTGTGCACGTTGTGTTCTTGACAAGCGCGATTGACACGATGCCGGCGTAAAGGTTTTTTCGATGAGAACTCCCCTGCCGATCACCGATTTTTTATTCATCAGCAGGATACTCTTCAGTGTGTAACAAGGAGCGCCACCCCTGAAATTTGAAGAGTACTGGAACGATTTTTCCCCCAACACGTCTGTGGGGCCGTTGGGGAATTGGGAAAAACCCCAGTCCCGCAGGCCACAGTCTCCTTCTTCACGTGCGCGAGCTGCACAGTCTCAAAAAGGGATCAGTGACCTTGGGTCTGGGGGCTGATTTGCGCCACAAGCTCTGCTCGTCCCCCCTGGCACGCACCAATCAGAAGGCCCGGGTGATGTTTGCTGAAAGACTTGGACGGGGGTGCTGCGCCCCGCGTGGCGCGCACCTCCACCGGGGGCGTTCAACCTGCCCCCAGAGGGGGAAGCTGCATTGGAACAATTCCCGGGTGCGCGTTGTGTTTGCATCTTGCTGCCCTGCTGCGACCAAAGCAACCTCTTATTCGGCACGAATGGGCTGAGGGCGTGAAGCTCGGGTTTTTTCCCTCAAGGTTTATTTCCAGAGCAATTTTGTGCCCGGCTGCCAGGGGGTGCGGGACATTGCCACCTCGCGAGCGTTCACGAACTCTCCTTGCTCGCGCTTTTTTTGCAAGAAGGCTGTGTCACCCCCACCCACTCCCTGGTGCAGACCGCCCCGGCGATGCGCACATTCCGACGCCCTGCAGGGGCCTGGTCTGTCACTTTTCCACCAACCCTTGGGGGGCGCTGTTGCGCTTAATGGCCAAGCGGGACGCCAGCGTCTGAAAAGTCGGCCAAGACGGGCATCTGCTGCGTTTGGGCGCAGGCATTGCTGCTGCATGCAGATTCGAGGGCGGCCTCGAAAGGGCGAACCACGGGGTGTCAAAATTATCCAGCCAGGGGGCAATTCGGGGGGTATGTCATTTTCGGGGCCCCCTGCACGAGGGGGCGCGGCTATCAAGCAGGGTTGGGGATTTTGGTTTGGCTTCACAGCAGCCGACAGGCAGCGCGCCCAATATGCTCCCTCGCCCGGGACCTGCCGCTGCCTGGGTTCCCCGTTACCTTCAGAAAGTGATCCCCGCACTAGCCATGGGCTTGCGCTCCCTGCCCCCAACACCGCAGCAGATCCGCAAACTGCTCCAACCGAATCTACGCGGGTGGGCCCGCCGGCCCCCAAAAACGAAAGCGAGACCCTTCGCTTCAAAGAAATCGGTCCAAGGGGGGGCGGACGCCAGGTGTTGTTGCCCATTGTTCTTTGGCCCCGGGTACTCAGGGGGCGATGGCCCCCCCCAAAATGAACACTTGATGCGACCCCTATCTGCGCCGCTCTTCCGCCTTCATCGCGGCGCCTGCAGCGCGTTGCGGTGTCCTGTCACTTGCCACTAAAGTGGGACAATATAATGAGCCCTGGGTTGCAATTCGACAGTATGGGGCAGGGGGGCCCGGGTGCTTTCCTTTCAGCGCACGTGTACACCTCCTGGCATGCCTTTTATGTATCACCTTGACGGACTGACCCCAAATTTTGGGCCCTAA
>JAFLJL010005054.1:0-33077 GCA_018398815.1 Conus ventricosus
CGGCCCCAGGCCAAGCCGAACCACCTCCCAAGGGAGGAGCCCCGACAGTGGCTTCAGGCAAAGTGGCGTTGGTGGAGTGCAGGAAAGCCTCCACCAATGCCATCAAGACCATTGGTCTTCCCCTCCAGGGAAGAAGAAACTTCGATTCCACCAGACAGGCTTAAAAAGCGGAGCTCAAACTGCAAAATGCGTTTGAAGCTCTGTATGATGAAGAGGAAAGGACGTAGACATGGATGATTAAAATCCTCATCCACAATGGATACAGTCATCAATGGAATATCAGGGGACTGTCTTCCAATTACGAAGAACTGCAGCTCTTGTGCCGTGAAGCTAGGCCGATGCTAGTTTCACTGCAAGAAACTCTTCTGAAGTCTGATAAAACTTTTTCACTTTCTGGCTACAGCTTTCTAAATCAACCTGCACAATCTGTTGAACATGGCGATTTCTGGGGGGTAGCCTTATTCATTCATAACTCTGTTCTGTACAGCCCAGTTGCTCTGCAGACTCCGCTTCAGGCAGTGCAGCTCGGGTTACTCTCCACAAAACAATTACTATCTGTAGCTTGTATCTGTCTCCAAATATCTGCGTCACCAAACGGGACCTCATTTCGCTCTTGGAGCAGCTTCCTAGACCCTTCCTGCTGTTGGGGATCTGAATGGCACTCTCCTCTATGGGGAAGTGAGAGATCTTCACCAAGGGGTCTGCTTTTAGAGGAAGTGTTTTCGGAGCTTGATTGTGTGTCTTGAATGGGAAATCGCCAACTTACTTTCACTCCGCTAATGGCACCACATCTTGTCTGGATCTTTCTGTCTGTGACCCATCTTTGTTTTTGGATTTTGTTTGGGAGGTGATGAGGACCTGCATGGTAGCGACCACTTTCCTGTGTTGCTTCGGTATACGAATGCAGAGAGTGAGTCTTTACCAGAACGCCTCAATTTCAACAAAGCAGATTGGGACCTCTTTGCCACTAAGTTTCTTATGGATCTGGAAGAGGACAGATCCTGCAAAGTGAAGATCCGGCAGGAAGTCTTTCAGATTTCATACTGAATTGCGCAAAGTCAACCATCCAACATCTTCCAAGAAGCCCCTAATGCCAAAAGTTCCTTGGTTCAACTCTGAATGCAAGGAAATTAACAAAACCCGCAAAAGAGCTCAACGTGGGTCTCTTGCAGACCTTCGATGCCCAACGTCCGAGCGCATCAGAAATGAGGGCCAAATCCAAACACATTTATAAGACCAGTAAACGTTTATCTTGAAACAGTTTTGCTCAAGTCTCAATCCAAAACATCGAAGAAAAAAGTGTGGAAAATCATCAAGAAAATAAAGGGAAGAACACCTGCCCCACTGTGAACCATCTCAAGTTTTCTGATCTTTAATAACAGAGAAAAAAGCAGTTGCTAATCTGCTTGCTTCAACCATTGAAAAGAATTCCTCCTCTTCTAACAAATCAGCCAGTTTTGTCAAAAACAAAGCCCTTAAAGAAAAATCACCCTGCAACTTTTCGTCAGACAACATGGAAGACTACAATCTTCCTTTCACTTTAAAGAATTGAAATCTGCCTTACTTTCTTGCAGCGATTCCTCTCCGGGTATAGATGAAATCCATTATAAACTTTTGAAACATCTTCCGCAAAAAGGTCTGCACATCCTGCTACATGTATACAACCATGTATGGACTACTGGATTCTTTCCACCTTCTTGGCGAAAAGCCCTCATCATTCCCATTCCCAAACCTGGAAAAGATCTTTCTAACCATCAAACTACCGTCCATAGCTTTGACCAGCTGTGTCTGTAAATTGATGGAGAAAATGGTCAATGCTAGACTCATGTGGAAACTCGAAACCGACGGCCTTTTGGCGAAAGAACAGTGTGGTTTCCGCAAACATCGGACTACAGTTGACCATTTGATCCTCTGGAATCTACGCTTCGGAACGCCTTTCTGAACAACAAAGCAGTGGCTATTTTCTTCGACTTGGAGAAGGCCTACGATACCACCTGGAAGTCTGGGATACTTCATGATCTCCAGGATCTTGGTTTTCGGGTCATCTTCCACTTTTTATTCAAAATTTTTGGCAGAACGACAGTTTCAGGTCCGGGTTGGCACCACTCTCTCTGATGTTCATGAGCAGGAGTTGGTGTTCCACAAGGGAGCATACTTCTCTGCCCTCTTTAGCATCAAGATCAACAACATTGTCAAGTCAGTTCAACAGGTTCAGACTGCTCATTGTTTGTGGATGATTTTGCTGTCTAGCAACTGGAAGCCTGTACCTGAGTGTCCAGCGCAGGCTCCAGCTTTGTGTGGATAAAATTCATCAGTGGCGGAGTGAAAATGGCTTCACTTTTTCTCCTACGAAGACACAGTGCATTCACTTCCATAATTTTCGTCAGTTTTTTGCAGATCCTGAATCAAAATAGGGAAATCTCCCATTCCAGCTGTCAAAGAGGCCAAATTCCTAGGAGTTATTTTTGACCAAAAACTCAACTTTCTCAGCCACATTAAAAACCTCAAAACCTCTTGCCAGAAAGCTCTGAATATTCTGCGGGTCGTAGCACACACTGACTGGGCACTGATAAGAAAACTTGCTGCACCTCTACAGAGCCTTGGTCCGTTCCAAACTGGACTATGGTTGTGCTGTGTACGGCTCTGCAAGACCGTCTTACCTAAAACTCTTGGACCTATCCACCATCAAGGGCTTCGTCTCTGTCTTGGAGCATTCCGACCACCCCTGTGTACAGCTGTACGCAGAGGCAGGTGAACCCTCACTGTCCAACCGCAGGCTGAAACTATCTTTGAATTACTATATCAGACTGTTCTCGGAACCGGAGAACCCTGCCTATGACTGTGTCTTTGACCCTCAGTTTCAAAGCAAATTCGAAAACAACCCTAACTGTATTCCGCCGTTTGGTCTTCGTATGCAGCCTCATGCACAGAATGCAGGTCTAGCCAGGAGTTGTGTCGATTTTTCCAAGTTTCCAGATAGCCTCCGTGACCTTTTCACACCAAGATTCGTTTTGATCTTGCAGCTTTTCGCAAAGATGTACCAGCTCTCTGGCTACAAGGCATTGTATGCTGACCTCTGTTCAAAATTTTCAAAATGTCCCGCACTAACAAACAGTATCGCATCAAGTAGGAATCATGATAGTCTCCATCGTTTTACAATCTAACTTCTGCCACGCATCTTCCAGCATGCGGTAATCAGAATGGGGACTGATGCCCTTTCCTCTGAGACTCGAAAAGAAACGCTTCTTTAAGGCGGAAAGTGTATCTTCGTCAAACCTTGCCCCAACTGTTCATGTATTCATAAGGGTAAACAGCCTTTCTAACAAGACTGAAGTCAAAATATTCTTCCGTAATTGGGCAGGAACTTTAAGGACAATAGCCATGACTCTAATGATCCCATCATGTGCTGCATAGAGTCATAAGAAAGACATGTTATTTAAAGTGAAACACATGTACTTTTCTGATGACTGTGCAATGCAAGTTATCCTGAGTCCTGTCGGTCCCTGTCGCTGCCGACTGCTTGCATATAAGGTGAGAGTCGCAACCTCGCAAGTTATGAAAGAAGATGGGGAATTTCCATGTCTTGGGTCAACCTTTATTGAAGGATTGCAGTTGTTTGTGTGCTGCACCTCAAACTTTCCGCTAATTGATCATGGTCCTCTTCCTGTCGATTGGCTTCTCTCTGCTGTTGCTTCTTCACTGTTAGACATTAGTTCTAAACCACACAAATCCAACAGTGAGTGGCTGATTTAAACTTTGTATGTCTTTGTGGGTCATCATTGATTTCAGATAAATTCAGATTATAGAACAGTCATTACCACTTGCTGCATGCTTTAAGAATATTTTGGCAGCATCAGGGCCCTCTATATATTCTGGTTCCGAATGAGCGCCATCCGACCTAAAACAATGATGAAAGCAAATGAACAATCTGATGATTACATCACTAAGCTGTTTTTTGAAGTTTCTGTGGGGTTGGGCCCTTCATAAGGAACCAATAACGACTCGAAGTCTGCGGTAAACAACGTAAGGACTTGTTTGCAGTCTTTCCAGTTCTTTAAAACTAATTTTTGATCCATGCGGGGCGTAATTAGTTCTGCACATACGGTCTACGAGAACTTTACAATGTTTTTTATGTTCAAGCGCGCGGAACGGATGCAATCTTATTACACATTTATCTACAGAATTCTTGTTTGCGTCTTGTTTTGAAGTATGCTGCATTAAGTCTACTCATTGTTCGTATCAATGATGTAATGCGGTAGCCCCGCTGGTGAAACATCAGCAGTAAGTCAACATGGCTTTTGTCGGCTCGCCAATCGTTGGACAGTTTCTTGGACACTTAATCGGTTGTAGATTGTTTCCTCATCCCATTTGTAGAACATTGACATTATTGTTTTTTTTTGTTCTTCAAACTGATCAAAGAATGCCCCATGCAACAGGAAAGGATATTCCACTAAAGTTAAGATCATTGATGTATAGGTTCATAGTTAGATACTCTCTTTGCCGTTTTTACGGGCGTACTGCAGCCTTGCAAGAACCACACCACATAAAACATTGTGTCCACTTCTTTATGGTTTAGAACGCTCTTTTTGCGACTAATGCTTGGAGGTAGTGGAAATGTGAGACTTGCCTACGATCGGTGCAAACTTAGCCTTTTTTAATCTGATCCTCTAAAGACTCGCCCTCTGACCAACCAGAGCCTCTCAATTTGGCTTTCTTCAGGGCGGCCACTTCATACTGTGTAAAGCAGGTTCGTCCTGGCCCAACCGGGTGTTAGTCCATTATGGAGAAAGAATAACCTGGTTTGTTTGAGTCGAGACCCAGACTTTCTAGATTTTCTATCATTGATTGTTATATAGTTCGATTAAAACAGCTAACATTACTTTAACTGGCCGGGTCTATTGTTATTTTACCTGGAACTTGGGAGAAATTGCATGTACCACACTTGCCTGTACTTTTTGTTGGATCAATGACTTCTAGATCAATATCGTTTAAAGCTTTTGACAAACCTCTCCCTTAAGCATTCCTTCAAACAATTTCGTCTGTCCTTCAATATCTTATCCATGCTGAGTTTCTTTTCAACTCAAATATTTATTTAAATAAAAAAAATAAATAATCATAATCAATATCCAACGTTCTTTTTGTTCTTGGACTCATAAACAAAGAATAAACGCCACTTTGAGATGTTTGTTAATGTGAGCTGTTTTAGAACAGAGTTTAATGTCTCGTTTACTTTTTTTAAAACAATTAAACATTCCTTTTTTATCTGTTCGTGTCTGGCTGTTGAGAAAAAACTTTGCCCTTGCCTTTTTGGGGGGGTAGATCAAACTTTTGTCTTTTATAGACACAAATCGGCCTGTAAACGACCTAAATTTCTTCATCCGTGATGCGAGTCAGCTAATGCTTTATTATGTTAGTTTGAACGAACTAAGTTAGCTTATTTAGTTGAACCATAGATGTAGTGCTTTTGGAGTTTAGTTTTTTAATTATTTTGCTAGCAGCATTACAGCTAATGAACCACAGTCAAGAGCTAAAGACCAGCCCTCCTAGAGGTAAAGCTGTCGGGTGCACCAACAACTGGTTGCTAAGAGACCAACACTTGTCCCCTGCCGATAGAGCAACTTAGAGTGATGCTCCATTAATAACATATGTAACAGCATACAGGCATATCAGATACCTTCGTTTGGTTTTGCTTTATTTTTGAAGGTCCTGCTCTAGTTTTTTGTTGCATTTGGGTAATGTTTTTAATCTAAAGGTTTTATGTCGGGGGTTTCTACATCTCTTCTTTTGGCGACTCTGGCTCCTAGCGTTTTGATAAACGTGAACAGGACATGCTTTTTTAAAAATTAAAAATAATTTAGTAATGTATATCTTTTAATCTGTTTTCATGAATATTCAGCTGCGCATCAATATATTATAAAAACCATTACATTAACAGGTTTATCGCCATCTTTTTCTTTATCAATTTGAATGTTAATTCGTCCTTTAACAGTTCTCCCCTATCCATTCAACTGATTATCCTCTGTCGATCTTAGGACAATCCATAAACCGTATTTTGGTGTTAAATAATCATCGATTCTAACACTGTGAAGGTGTAGAACATAGACACTAAAGGTCTAGCCGTTGATTTTAAACCCCCCCACCTCCAAAAACAATTTTCTTATTTCGTCAAAATGCTGATAAGTTTAAGCCCGCTAATGCGTTAGATTTGGTTAGGGCTAACCGCTCAATCGAACATTGTACATTCGTTATTTTAGGATTAAATAAACTTTTCACTTCCTCTTTTTTTGAATGGTTCTTCATTTTCCACGACAGCAATAAAAATACCTTTAAGTGATCTTGCTGCGGCACTAAACAAAATCCATATAGTGTCCATTCTTCTTCTGGGAATGTTGTATATGAATCACTCTTTCGTAATAGAATTGCTAATTTTGACTGATATTGATTGCTCAATCAGCCTATGCTAAGTGAGGGTTGCCTAACAACGTCAAACTCTAAGCCGCAATGTCAGAAATACTGTACATTGCTTCGTGTCTATGATCTGATAACCCTTTTGTATTCATTAACAGATAGTTCATATGACAATCTGTCTTTTAATGCTCCTTGAAAGTAAGGCGCATGCGCTTTTAACAACGAAAACCCCTGTTCAAAATCTAAGGGAATAGAAAAGCGATTTCCATACGCAAACTTTAAACCGCTACATACATTTTGCCGTCCATTAACATCTGCGGCGCCCTAATCTATGTTTTAGTGCTTCTTCATTATCGAATCCTGACACGCAAAGTCCAGGCCCTTTCATTCCCGGTTACCAAAGATCAAATAGGTTTAAAAATATGTCTGCATTGTGTAAAGAAAATATTTCATGCCCCTCAAGTTTTATAGAAATTTTCTTAAACGATTGCCCGTCCAGATTCTGGACAACTGACCTTTGGGTCTGTTGCAGATTCGAGTTCAATTTGAAAGTAAGTCGCGCAGACCGCACATCACTTCATACCGTCTCTAGGTCTGGAAATTTGACGATTTGTAAGAATTTTGATCCGCATCATAGTAATATGATTTATTTGGAACAAATATTCCGTTTATTTCCCTTTCACGCCAAAGGGCTCTTTTCTGTCTTCTATGCGGTCAAGAATTGAGCCATATGCTTGTGACATTTTTATGAAGCAAAATAAAAAGTTTAATTAATTAAAACATGGCAGGCATTGAAGGGAAGAAGATTATGAGTTTATGATCCTGGAGACGACATTAGTGAATGACTCCCTTTAATAACACCCATCGCGCTCATTGCGTATGAATTAGCAGAAAGCAGCCAAAATTAACATTAATAAGGCAGAATCATTTTACAAAAGTTTAGGCCTAGAACCGCCCGAATTTCCTATTGATTTTGAAGTAATAAAAAAAGGCATTTTGTATGTGAAAAACATCAAGGACAACTTGTTCGGCATTACAGATAAACGAGACCCATTAAAGTTTTTAACGCGGGGTACAAATTAGACAAAGACTCAGTGTGAGAGATCAAATCGCCTGATCTTGTAAAACCTAAATTGATAAAGGAGGTCGAGGCAGTTTCAAAACTTCAAACACTCTACAAGAAACTCCAACAGATAGCCAAAACAAAACATGGAACATCAAGAATTAAATCAATCAGCAGACGAAATATAAATGCAATATAAGACAGAAACCAGTTTTCTTCCGAAGAAACAGAACCAGAAAAGAATTGATGATACCCGCTCGCCCATGCAAGAAATAGTGTCTCTAAACATGCATTAAGAACCATCAGAGACGAATTAAAACAAGGTCAGACAAAGTGGATGAACTAAATGAGCAATAAAAAAAGAAGAAGAAAAACTCGATAGGCTGATGACGCCAACTTAGGGCTCGCTGTTAAAAAAGAAATAAACCAAAGAATACAAGAACTTAAAATACAAAGATCAGCAATACTATAAGAGTTTGTCCTAACTTACCAAGAACAATTACGATCTCAGCGACAGAATACGAGAAACAATCCAAAAAATTTTATATGAAGACCCAAAACTAGCAGAAAGAATAAAACACTGTTATAGAGAGAGAGCAAGGGTCACAGTAGCAAGCTTAAAACGCTTTAGACTTGCAATAAGTACACTGGTGATGCAATTACGGGCGGTGGTGGTGCTGAGGTAGTGCCTCCAACCGCCCTCGCCCTTCCATCACCGCCTGATAACTCACATGGGTAAAAAAACAGCTGATCATCTTGCGGGTTTTATTTAAAATAAATTAGCCGTAAAGCTGTGGACCGCTTTTAACCTGGATATTAGGGGGCCAATTGTTAGCTGGCTTTTGTCTACTGCAAGAAAGTTAGTTTGGCTTATGCCGAGCACTTATGGGCATTAGTTCTCTTAATATTGGGTTAATTTTTTTAGTAAAATAAAGACCAAGTAATCCTAAGCAATTAAACCATAAAACAACGCTTCTTTTCATATTCATGGTCATTAATTTTTTTTATACAACGGTTCTGGGTCTTTGGACCTTTGGGGAATTGGATGAACTTATTCTTGGGGGGTCAACTTTGCTTTTACTGCTTTGCAATATTACTGGCTCAGAATTTTATTCGTTTTTTTCCGACCTTCCTGTTCATTTGCCTGCCACAAGGATTTCATTATTGTAGTTTATTATTGTTCCTATCTGGATCTGAGGTCAGAAGCAGCATGTATAAAACCGTTGCCACAGCAAAGTCTACTTCGATCTTGCGTATTGTAAAACATTTTGTACCTTTTTAAACTTGAAGGTAAATATCAACTGTAGAATTAATGGCGTCCCTCTAAATTTGCAAAAGTATGTTTTTGGTGCTCAAAGGCCATAGAAGGAACAGTTATGCTCGATCTTGTTGTGCTGCGAACACTAGCAAACAACCAACGTAAGTACGAACCGAGTCGTTTTATTCGTTCTCTTCCTGCTTTAGTTAGGCCGTTAGAAGCGTCTAAATAAATGTGTCCATGCTGTTTTATGCTCTGCTCTATGGACCCGAGAGGTGAACAGCCTTGAGCCTGAAGAGAAAGATGTGTAAGGAGGAATTCCATCATAGTAAACTTTCAGTGCACGGACCCCAAAAAAAAGGGGTGCCTAGACCATGATTAAAAACCAACTTTTGTCTAAGATCTGTCTTGGCTTAATATAAGAAATCGTTACAGAAACCTTTCAAAAGCTTCATGTCTATTCTGTTGCTGACTGGAATAAACCGGTTTTTTTCATTTGGCAATGGGCGCATGCAGTGTCAGATCAAAATACGCCTAAGGTGTAATAGAAATGAAATCTGTAGCACTGACCTCACCAAAGGATCAGATGAATTAAGTGATCAGCATAAACCCACTCCACAACCAGATTGGATGCAACAAAACACGGTAAAGTTTTAACTGGTATACTGATTAAAACTGCATCGTATGACTAAACCACACTTTCGGGATGTGGTCGTTTTTAATAGGAGGGTAAGATATCTGTTATAATGGAGTACCTAACCTTTACTTAAAAGGGGTCCAGACTGAGTCACAGAAATGGTCAAGAGTATCAGTTGTTATATTTTTAAGAATATAGTGCGGCCCAACATAATATTTTGCATTAGATAATATTTAAATGCACTCCGTATTATTTCGTTTATAAAAAATGTTTTGTAACAATAACAACTCAAGACCGTCCCTTCGGTTTTTAGAACATGCTATTGATAACGAATTGGCGGGGGCCCAAATGTCGCGCTCCATGAAATATTTTTACAATTCCGTAGGTTATAATATAAGTGAAATCCGAAGGAAATAATAAGATTCTAAAACTTGAACAAAACACAGGGCAAAGTTAGCCAGTTAACAATACCTGATGGTTATTACGGGTTTTGCTCACTAAAAAACAAAGAGGTAACTTCAACATTTACACTCCTCTAAACTAACCCAATGCAAATCTAAAAACAATGTTAACATTCAAGCCTGGAAAGAAGGAGGTTACGATCTTGATAAAGAGCTACTAAAATGTTAGGCTTTTGCAGCTGACAATCATAGATTTAGAGTTACACCAGACAAAACTACTTATGAGGGGAAAATCCGCTCTCGATCTTGCATTACATACATTGCACTATGTTCATTTGGAATTGACTAAAGCACTGAAGAAAAACTTATATGAATGGAAGGCCCTCAACTGTTTTAAAGAGCTCTTCCGTCAGTGGAAAGCTGCATATTGCGATATGAAATTATAACAATTCCCTAAATTACAGTTAAAAAAATTAGGTTGGGGAGGGTCGATCATTAATATAAAAATCACAGACAAAACGGGAAAGTTCCGAAAATGTGATAACCTACACATTGTTTTGGAAATAAAATAATTAAGTTGTTCTAAAAAAATGTCGCGTGGACCAGAGAATCGGGAGTTACATTAGCGCCTGAGAGGTGTAATAACTTTAGAAATTAAAAGACCTTGCAGACGTTTGCGGACTGAACGAAGAATGGTGAAGTAGTGCGCTTTGTTATGGTTTTGAGTACACTAAAGATGGAGAAAATAAACGCAAAGCGTAGGCGACAACAACAGGTTTCCTAAACTAAAACAACTGCGTAATTAAGAAGCACATAATGCTGGCCAGTATGAATATAAAATAGTTTCGAAAACCTGACAGCAAATGGCATTTAGAACCATATTTAGAATGGGACATAAAAATTGAATACATAAGCCCATTTACATTTTTTAGCCGTCAAAAAAAGTTTCAAGAAAAGCATTCAACTCTGGACCCTTTCACATGTAAGTCTTATGCCGGACGGACAATAGTCGGAAAGAGATTGACAAACGCCGTATGGAAAAAACAGTACATCCTCCACAGAAGAGAAACGGTTTTAAAAAGAAGCTTCTAGAGAACAAAATTACAGTTCTTTTCAAGCAGAAAATTAGGAGACACGTATCACAATAATATTTGAAATTTCTGTCTTTAAAGATATGGAGAGGATGGGGAATGTGGGCGTTAGTGGCTCTTATAAAAGGAATTAATATTAGCTGGCAAAACTAGACGTTAAACGTCTTAAAAGTTACCATCGGTCCGTTCTTCACAATGGTGAGGCTAGTTAAGGTCATATCAACAAGCAACAAAAACATGTTGACTTAAATGACAATCTTAACAGAACTGCATTGGATTAATCTTACATCATTTATGCCTCATAGGATTTTATTATACTGAACATAGGTTTTGCAGAGAGCATGATTAAAACAATAACAAGGATTAGATTCAATTCTGTTATCAAAACTATGGAGCAGTTTAGAACTTTGTGACAAAAACTCCTCATTGTTCAGTGATTTGTGACAGACTGGTTGTTGGCAAAACTAATATTTATCCTCGACCTATTACAAACAGAATTTTCGCTAAAATTTTTATGATCAAATTGTGATTTTCTGTCCAACACTAAATGGAACAAAGCATATCAGATTAGAAGGTTTTATAATGGACAATGATGAAAATTATATTTAGTTGATCCTCGCCAATACAACTAGTGAGTGCTTAGAAACAGTTTTATAAGACTGTTTGAAAGAACACAAACAACTATTTATTATAGATGACTGTTCGGCAGAAAGAGACATAGTTAAAAAGAGAACTCTCTTTTATCAGAAATTTACTTTTAGTGGAAGTCATGCTGGGATAGTGTGTGGATTTTTATGTTCAAAAATATAATTCATTTTAAAGAACTTTAGGAGAACAGTTAAAGACTGTAGTTTTATTTCCCAGAAAGACAGAGACTACATTTGATGAATGTTTGCGTGAAAATGATGTTTATGAAAATGATCAGGAAACACATAGGATTTAAACAAAACTAAAATCTAAAAGTATTAGTAATTAGTAACTTGAAAACGGATAATCCTACACAGTAAGTTTGATTTGTAGGGTCGTTAATTTTTGGTTATTGGCAAGTAAGACTCAATAACCAAAAAATCATCATCACTCATTCTCATCATCATCAATCATCATCATCACATCATCATTCTCATCATCTCAACAACAACCACAGCACAGTAACAACCAACAGCAGCAACAGCAACAATGTCTAAGCCATCGGGTTCAATAAACTCGTTAATGTAGATTCTGCGTGTCTGTGTGTCTTGCGGTGTCTGTCTGTCCTGTCTGATCTTAAACAAAAACCTTCACTTTTTCGACCGATCGCCACCAACATTTGGTATCAAGCCTCCTTGATCTGGCCATGGCTAATCCACACAACAGTGTGAAGGAGGATTAACAAAATGTCTCCCTCTTCATCACAACTTAAACAACACAACAATCCATGATGGTCCCTAGTGAAGGACTTCCTTTCACAACATCTTTGCTCAGGTTAGAAGTGAAGTGTTTGACCTTTGCCACAAACACGGACGAGACTGATCAAACTCTTCCCACTTTCCTCAATAGTTGCCATAATTTGTGTGTGGAAATGTTTTGTGACAAATTTTGTGTGGCTGCGCACGTTAGCTCTGAATTGAGCGAGCGCTGTCTGTGCCCACATGAGTTAGATTTTCTAACATTAGTTAATGCGCTCTATGTGGGGTAAATGCATCGATTTTGAATCACGTTCGGGTTGTGTTATTTTCCTGGTTTCATAGGCCATCTTCAGTATTTTTACGACTACAGTCCTATGGGAAATCTGTTTCTGCTAAGTCACTTTTGTCAAGTCATCGCTTTTTCACTATCACAAACTGTGTGTTGGCGCCACACACTTTCAATGTTGATATGCCATTCATTGTTTTAAGTGTCATACAAAACTGGAAACAGAAGCAGCAAACCTATAATCATTGTCACTTATATGTTTATCAGTATAACAATTTGATTTCACTGTCAGCATCACACCATACAACAAACAGGGCAGAGTTTGGCAAAAATAAAGCAGATGGAGATGAAAGCTGCATTGCCGAACCCATGGCTTCCATCTGTGTTCCACAGTATTAAAACCCAGATTTCCTAAAGGGGCACTTTTGTGATCACAGTATGGACGCTTTGTGTAGTAATGTGACAGGGAAATAAGTCCGGTTTAAAGCTTGAACTCTCAATACGACGACAATGTGCTTTCCTTTGCCTTCAATATTGAACGGGAATAGAACGTCATGTTTTCTGCAGAGTTTGAGTTTGAGCCATACTTTCAAAGTTGACAGGAGACTCATAACAAGGCACACAAGATTGACTGTGAATGAAACATCTAAAATTTGAAGTAGCTACAGGTTGGGGAGAAACCCAATTGAATCTTCAAAAGGCAAAAAATTTCTCAAGGTTAGAATCGGTGTCTCTTAGCAGTGGGGTAAGACATCCATCTGAAAAAGCACGTTTTCAGAAGCCCACCCATCCAAAAGCTAGGCTGCGGGTTCGAATCCCGGCAGAGCAAAAGAAAAAAAATGTGAAAGAATAAAAAAAAAAGAGAGGATTAATAAATTAGTTAATTTGTCAGTCATGTGGTTAGATAGTTAGCTATAAATTAGTCCAGTTTAGTGGAATGTTTTTCTTTGTGGGGGGGGTCTTCTACCAGAACTACAGTAGTGAAAGAGCCTCTTCTGTCCTCTACCTTTGTATTTTCTTTTTAAAAAATGCCATATGAACATAGATAATAAAAGAAAATAAAAAAGAATAAATGAATAGATTACAAAAAAAAGAAAGAAACAAAGAAGAGACGGAAATAGATAGATATAAAAGGAAATGTATAATTAAATGTAAACCAGAGTGATTGATGTATTATTAAGATATTATGAGATATGTTTAAAGATGAGAATAATAGAACTAACAAACTAAGTAATTGGAGTAAATTCAACTAATTATTGTTGTTTTTTTTCTCTTCCCATCCACGCAGACTTTGGGATTTGTTTTCCATTTTGGTTATCTCCTCTTGTGTTTTGTTCTTTTCCTTCCTTCCTTCCTTTGCCTTCCATCCTTTCCTTCCTTCTTTTTTTTCATCGTTTGCTCTAGTGGTGTAATTGTGACAACGTCTAATGTTATATCCTCAAAGAAATTTGATCCATCTTCTAAAATCTCCATGGTATAACAAATATCTTTTCTTTTTTTCTCTTTTTAATCGATTAATTTTTTATTATCTATATACTCATTTATTTATATAACTTTTTATTTTAAAATTTATTTATTTATTAATTCTTTATTTATTAAGGCATTTTATTAGGTATTTAGATGTATCCATTTTTTTAACTTTTTCAGACAGAGAGAGAGAGAGAGAGAGGAGAGAGAGAGAGAGAGAGAGAGAGAGAGAGAAAGAGAGAGAGAGAGAGAGAGGAGAGAGGAGAGAGAGAGAGACAGAGAGACAGAGAGACAGAGACAGACAGACAGACAGACAGACAGAAACGAAAAGAATGCGAACAGTTTATTGTGATTGGGCTATTAAGACTCCATTCACAAAATCAGACCAAGGAGAAGTGGGGATGGGGTAATGGGGTAATGTGAGGGCATGGAGAGAAATGGAGTGAGGAGGATGTACAAACACGAAACTACGTGGAAACAACGTGGTAAACTGGCCCAAACGAAACGGTCATACGTGACCTTGATCCATGTTTCTGTGTCTGTGTCGGGTAAATCAACGATTTTAGATCAACGTTGGCTAAGTATTATTTTTCCTGTTCATAGCCTCAGTCTTCTTACACAAAAACAGTCATATGGAAATCAGTTTCTGCTACGGCACTTATGCTCGAGTCCCATCGCCACACTATCACTAACTGTTATTGGCGCCACACACTTTTCACTTTGATTTGTCGTTTTCATGTTTTGAGTGTCATACAAAGACTGGGGCACAGAGGCAGGCAAACGAGGATCATTGTCAGCTGCATGTTTTTCAGTAATAATCCAATTTTTTCACTGTCAGCATCATCAGGTGACGACAATGTGTCGCCTTATGCCTTCAATATTGAACGGGGATAGCGTCATTGTCCTGCAGTGCTGAGTTGAGCATACTTTCCAAAGTGACGGGAGACTCACTAACAGGCATACGAACGGACTTGAGTAGAAAACAACTGAATATTTGAACAAGCCTACTGGTTATGGAGGAACAAAGTGGCTTCAAAAGGGCATAAATTTCCTCGTGGTAGAATGGGTGTCTCTTAAGCACTGGGTAAGACATCCTCTGAAAGAGGCACACCTTCAGGACGCCCACCCATCCAAAAGCTGCTGTTCGAATGCCCGGCAAAGCAAACGCAAAAAAAAAAAGTGGATGAAAGTTAAATAATTCGTTCGTCCGTCATGATCAGTTAGTTCAGTTAGTTAGATGATAGTTGGAAACATTTTTGTTTTGTTTTGTTTGGCTTGTACTAGACAAGTCGTAAGACCGCTCTTCTGGCTCTAAACTTTGTAACTGTCTTAAAAAAACAAATTTGTACATGTAGCATACGTATATAAGAAATAAAAGAAAAAATAATTCCGTCTTTGTGATTGTCTTTCGATCTCCCTTCATCTTAAAAGACATTATGCGAAAAAGTATAAAATAAAGGGGACAATCTTGAGCCTTACGCTTGATGATCTAACCCAAGGGATGCAAAGGAAAGATGAAAAGACAAACACACAGACGACAGAAACAAAAACAAATAACCTCGATTTAATCGAAACGAAATTGGAAAAGAAGGAGGCAAGGGAACAGTAAACCGTAAACAGTGGGGTAACTTTTGCACCCATAACACAGAGTACTTTTCTTCAAGACAGGCACAGCCTTTTAAACTTGAATAAAGTCAACAAATACATAGACGAACAATCTAATAGTGGGGCAAAAAACAAGCGCATGCCAACAAACTCAACTGTTTTTCATAGTAATGACTTGTCAAGATTTGACTTAAGGGGGGGGGGGGATGTTAGAAGATGTAGGAAACTGAAAACAAGAAATTTAGAAATATAATAACAATATGAAAATCTTCAACATAGCTGCATAAGGGAACCATTGTAAACCGTTTTTATGAAGGCGAGATATATTGTATTGCCTGCTCCGAGCGCTTTCGTCCGCTGGATGCAAACTCATCATGGAACACGGCTGGTTGTGTCTGGCGCTCCTGGCATCAAATAGAGACACACCACAGTCTATAAAACAGTGGTTTCCACCATCCAAGGGTGCAAAAAAGAACCAGTACAACCCCCCAAAGCAGCCAGTAAAGGGAGTGAAGAAATCAAAAAACGAAAGTGTGGGGAGGAAAAAAAGTTGCTGAAAAACAGAACAATATGCAGATATATAAAAGGTAGGGGACAAACTTTGAGCTAAGTTTACCCCACTTGTTTACTGTTTATGGTGTACTGCGTTCCCTGCCTCATTTCACTTCCAATTTCTTTCGATTAAAATCGGATCGAAAGTTATTTGAAATGTTTTCTGTTTCCGTTTTCGTCAGTGTGTTTAATCTTTTTATGATCACCTTGCATCACATGGCTAATTATTTGAAAAGGCCAACTAACGAAAAGACAAATCTAAGATGACACTGCATATTCTTATTTTGATCGTTGACGGGCAATACCCGACATTGTGGTGGTGCCAATGTGTGGTTTTCAGATAACTGTAAACATTACTACTAGCAAGGGGACGACCCTGCAGTCGGAAATCTTAACAAAATGTAATTAACGGCAAACCACCAAGACAACGTAGACAAACGAATCACAAGACAAAGCACGACGCGTTTCGACCTCTTAGGTCTTCTATCGGCAAGATACAAAACACTCAGACACGAAAATGAACAGCCATCACTTATCTTCATTCACTTCAGCGCAAGATGGGCGTTGAATGAAAACGAGGCTGTCAAAAGGAGACAATGTGGAGAGACGGCGGTAGTAAAGATGATATTATATTGCAGATGAGGAAAAATGATAAAGGCAATGATGACGATGAAAATATACAAAGTAAGAAAAAAAGACAGGAATTACTACCACTTTAGGTGATACTATGGCAACAGTAGATGCTAGTAAGGGAGAAAGGAAGAGTGGGTTGGAGAATCCTAAAACAGCATGGTGCCGGGTGGCAACGGTCCGTAGAGGCGATTGGCGATGTGATGTTAATGGTCGTGATGGTGGAAATCAATAATAACAATCGCATTGATAAAAAAAAATGATTATACTGTTATCTTACGTATAGCAACGTTATGTAATAAGTACTGATATAAAAGGCATGATACAGGAAAAAGAAAGAAAAACAGTATCCGATTGCTTGTTTGCTTCTAGAACAGAACATTTAGAACAAATGCGCCAGTAGAATAGTAAAGAATGTACGGGTGCCACTGCGTCTTCGTTATCACAAGATATCTTTAGAATTACTCTGAAAGGCCCAAACGGAAACAAAACGTTCTGGCATCTAATCAGTTTTTTATCATCAATATTCACACTCGCATGTCAGTGCCAACCACAGAAACAGAAGACTAGCAAAAATTTACACGCCGAAAAGACCAAAATACAGAAAAACAAACAAACAAACACCCCTCTGAACAGAGCCAAACTTTGACGTTTTATTTGCTTGAAGAGTTTTAGAGCGTGTTTTCAACAAACACGTAGCGCATGTCATTACATCTACAAGTAAACACACGGTTAAGGCAATACAACAGCATTCATGAAATCACTAAGCCCCTCGCCATCAATGAACACAAAAACCGTTGAAAAGGCGCATTAAAACCTGAGACCAAGTGCATACAAGGGCTTTTGAAAATTCGACATGAAACATTAACATTGACACTCTGTGACTTTCAAAACACCTAAACCATTGCGTTTTATATAAGCTACTGAAAAAGAAATTAAATACTTTTGAAAAAAACACCCTGAGCATTCGACTCCCATTGAAGGTTTTTTAAACCTTTATTTTGACAACACCTTTTTAGATTGTCAACCAGCTAAGTGTTGAACAGAAACAATGAGATGGGGGTGAGGGGTGCTGCGAAGGGAATTGGAAAGAAGGTGGGGGGTGGGGAAGAGGCTTTACAACACAAGTCCAAATCAGTTCAGAAGAGTATTTCAGTGACGTGAAACAATGAGGCGCCCTTTCCACTTCCCCTGTACAGATCATCACAGAATGAAAATGAAATCACAGAGGTAGTCGAAAAGGAAGGGTACCCTGTGACCAATCACCACGCACCCACTGAAATGCTAACCATGAATATCTGTTTATTACACACTCTCGTATGCTTTCCAATGGCAACCCATGCTCCGACGTTCCCTCCTTACTGGGGCTCTGCGCAATAGGCAGGTAGCAGGTGTCTGGGGGCATGAGGTGTAGACGTATAAACCTGCCACAGTTGGCGCACGGTGATTCGGGGATTCCCAGTTGCAGCAGTCGTTGTCCCAGTTGGCGCAAGCACTTGCATCTACCCCTTTCCCACACCGCAGCAAGAGACTTAACCATCAAGGTTTGACCCCTGGGGGGCGTGAGTCTCGCAGTGATATCCTGCACCTGAACCAGAGAGGATAGTAAAGTCGTGGGTTGAGCAACGCTAATCCTCTGTACGACTGTTTTAGGACAGCAAAGCCTGGGTTGAGCAACGCTAATCCGGCTGATAGACGGTTCGGACATGCAAAAGCTGGTTGAAACAACGCTAATCCCTGCCGTTAGACGATAGGGACAGCAAAGCATGGATTGAGCAACGCTACTCCGGCTGTTAGAACGTTAGGACTGCAAAGTCCAGGTTATGAGCAAACCTAAACCTTCTGTGTAGGACGTTAGACAGCAAAAGCGCGGGTTGAACAACGCTAATCCAATCCTGCTTTTAGACGGGTTAGGAACAGCGAAGGCTTGATTGAGCTAGAACGCTAATCCTGCCTTGTTATTCGCTGAGTAGGACAGCAAGGCCGTGGATTGAGCAACGCTAACTCCTGCTGTTAGACTGTTAGGACAGCAAATAGGAAGGCCTGGTTGAACAAAACGCTAATCCGGCTGTTAGACGGTTAGGACAGCAACGACGTGGGTTTTTCGTCAATATACGTTTAAAAGCAAATCAGTCCCAGACACAAAGACGCGAGGTTAAGGCAACACTAGCCTGTAGTTTGATGGTTAGGATTGCAAAGGCGTGAACCGGCAAAAAAATCATGCTGAAGAAACCAGTTGGATAGCAAACAGGCGTGGTTTTAGAAATCACTAATCCTGCAGATATACGTTAGGACACCAAATGTCCCCTCTTGGCAAACGCCAATCCTGCTGTTTTGAACGGTTAGGAATAGCAAAGGCGTTGGTTTTAGGCAACACTAATACTGCTGCTGTACAGACGGTTAGGACCGCACGAGCATGGTTTCGCAACACTAATCCTGCAGACAGACACAAGGATAGCGTAGGCCGTCGGTTTCCCAGACAAGAATCTACAACAAATTCAGTTAGGACAGGAAAGACTTGGTTTAGCAAACAATCATTCTGGAATCTAATCGCATAGAATAGCAAAGGGGTTGGTTTAGTAACAACGTTTCGGCAGATACGACCATTAGAATAGCAAAGAAGACGTGCGTAATCAACCAATGATTTCGCAAATGAATCAGTCAGGGTGGCAAATCGTGGCTTAGAAACAATGATCCTGTTAACGAAGCCAAAGTTAGGATAGCAAAGGCGTGGGTTTAGCGACAATGGCCCAGCTGAATAAACGAGTTAGAATAGCAAAGCCGTAATGATGAGCAGCAGTTATCCCAGAAATAAACCAGTCACAATAGCACAGGTGTAGTTTGAACGACAGTAAAGTCCTGCAACTGAACCTGTTATTAAGAAAAAAGTGTTGGTTAACGACATCAAAATCTGCTAACAAAGTTAGGCTAGTACGGCATGGATTTTGTCAATAATCCTTGCAAACGAACCAATTGAGGATAGTGAAGGCGTTGGTAATAGTGGTAGAAAGTCTGCAAACTATTACGAAACTAAGGCGTGGGGTTAGCAACTAAGTATGGACATGAATCAGAAAGACAGCTGACACGTAGGTTTATGCAACATGATTCTCCGAAAATGAAACCAATTAAGTCAGGCAAGGCGGGATTAGCAACAATAAATCCCAAAAGAACCAATTAAAGGGTCACAAAGGCCGAGGGTTGAGCAACTACCTAAATTAGAAAATTAACTAGACCTACGCTAGGAGGTTGGCAGTTTAATTGAAATTATTAACGGAGCCTATAGTGGAGGAAGGATAATTTACGTTGAGTATTGGGCGCACCAGCGTTGGCATGCAAATTTCAGAGCTGTACGTGCACTAGACTTACGCCTTTAGGGAGGGACAAGTAAATGATTATTTACTACGATCACTAATTGGGAGGGACGTAACTTCTCCTTCCTCCATCAATAGGCTCGTAATAATTTCAATAAACTGCATCCTCCTAGCGTAGTCTAGTTTAATTTTCTAATATCACTCGCCTATTGCTCCCGGAAGGGAGCTAACGTTGAGAACAATTAGAGAAGTAAGGATAGTGGCCAATATAAACATCACAGGCCAGACATGTAATGCCACAGCACATTTATTCACATGATCCTTCATCATTTTCATTTGCTGTTCACATAGCATCCAAGGACCTCTGGCTGAAACGGCACTGTTCTGTCTCTTATAAGTATTTACAGAATGTCATTTCATTTGTCCAGCCCTCTGCTTTCCATTTTTTTCCATGAACCTCCAGCCTGGGGCTGCTGCACTGCAGCTTGCAGCCTAGCGCACTAGCACCTCTAGCACCTCTTTCACCCATCCCACGCGAATGTCAGCTAACCCACAGGTGCTGATGTTTGGTGTGACAGATAATAACTGCTGTTGCGACTGCCCACAGATCCTTAGTTGTTCAATATACTGCTTGCAAGTTTTTCAACTGGACCAGATTTTCATTCTTTGCAAATCCCAAAAACTCTGCCTGGTTCGTATGTTTTCCCTGGCTATGTGTTTTCAATACACATAAAATTGTAAACACACGTTTACAAAATCAAACATCTTTACATCACTTGTTTTCAAAGAGTATAAAGCATACCTCTTTTGACCTGTAACTAAAGCTTAACAACATGCAAGTTTTCAAAGTCAGTTCTTTCAAGGTCAACTGATTGAATGGGAGATAAGCAATCTAAATAACTAAGTTACAGTAATTACGAATCCCAAGTGACCTTATAATCTGGGTAGGCAGGCCTATGTTCAAATGCATCATTCACAAGTTTGCCAATAACTGGATGACCTGCCCGCTGAAAATCCATTCACTGATGGCAGATAGGCGACAAAAAGCGCAGCGCGCAGAGTTTATAGCACTGTGGCATCTCCAGCCCTAAAAAGAGTTCGGCAAGAAAGTTTGAGCTGCCTGCACAAATTCAGGCACACATGTTGATACTATTTCTTTGCTGCGTACTGCTTCCACTTGGCAATGTAGGTGTTGTAACACTGCGCGTGTGGTGGGGGCCTCCAAGAACTGACGATTAGCGCTGCTGCATGGTTGGAACAGCCTTCCTTCTGGAAGGCCTACGCGCTCCCAGAAACTTTGCAATACCATCAGTTAAAGGCGGGGGAAGAAGGGGTGGGTTCTACACCTTGCGGCGTGTGTAGGAGAGGATAGGTGGTCTCGTGTTGGTAGCAGTACTGGGCTTCTAGTGACACAGCTGTGTCATCAGAGGCCACCATAGCACCACCACAAACCCCCATCGCTTGCCTCCTCTCATCACCTTCCCCAACACTGCCGTGAATCGTGCTAAAAGGTGGAATGCATAACATTGAAGGTTACTCCAAGGGAGAAAAAAATCATCTTAACTGCACTAGCGCATGGGTCAGGTCTGTAAGAAACATAGCGCTGCATTTGGTTGTTCAACCTTGAGGCAAAGAGGTCAATGGTCCGGATTCAATGCAATTGTAACAACGCTTTGTGAAGCTCTCTCTGTTCAACTTCCATTCTGCATCCAGGTTTATTTTCCTTGACTCCTCATCTGCTGCTTTGTTTTCTTACCTGGAATATAAGCAGCACTCAACCGTACGTGAGTTGTCAATGCACCAGTTCCATATCATCTGTTCATCAAATTACATTAATCGGAATGACTTGTTCCCATAAGATTGATAGATGCAACACAGATGTGTTGTCTAACATAGATACGACATTCGCCCATGAACCTGGATTAGGAAACATTTCAAAGCAAAAAAAGGCTGCCTTAAGTTCCAGATAGTTTGATTGAAAATCTTTTTCTTCTGGCAGCCATTCTCACCCAGATTTTTTGACCTGTTCACATGCACGGAAACCCCATCCAGTTTTTGAATGCATCCGAGGTCAGGGTGACATCAGGCGCTGTTTGGTGAATACATTATAAGCAGTCTCAATGTTGTTGAACCACCAATTTAGTTTCTCTTTGGTAAGAGGCCGACAATGTCATGTGTCGTCCAATTCCCTGCATACAGCAACAGTGCTGTCTTTTTCCTCTTTCTCCAGCTGTCTATAATTAAGAGGCCCATACATATCACCGCTGGAAAGGAAGCCACTATCATTTCCAATCCACTCACATCAACCAAATCCCCTGAAACTCACTGTTTCTTCTTTACACTGACAGGCAAATCGAAACAAACAAAACAAAAAACATGTCTGCTACTCTCTCAGGTGATTAAAGTTACTGTCATTGACTCATATTCAATGAAGACTCCCAGATACTGAATGCGACAGTGGGTTCTAGTACTGAATTTTGGGGATGGATGATAAATGCCCAGAGACCTCATAAGTTCACAGAGTTAAATACTTAGAGTGCACATACATTCTCGTCGTCGTGCAACAAAAGTGAATCATCCAAAAATACTGAGAAAGATGACGTTCCCCCTCTCAAGGTGGCAACACAGGTATCACAGCTTGGTGAATTTACGTGTGCAAGATGCCAGCCCATTAGGCAGAACAGTTAAACTGCCAAAGCTGGTCATCCCACACAAATCCTGAGAAATCTCTGTGTTTCACTACTTTGACTGATACTGAGTAAGTAAGCATCCTTCAAGTTCCCCCCCCCAATTGAAGCCATGAAGCAGTTTGGAGTCACTAGTTTTAGAGCATATGCAAGTTACTCATTTTGAAGTGAAATAAACGATATCTTCGTTTAAGTTTCTTCAAGTTTCAGAATCATTCATATGAGTTCCATCATTCCTTCGGGAAGAACAAAAACTGGTGACACCAAACTGCTCTGCTTCAGCCCTGACACATTGAAATCACACCTTTTTGGCAAAGTTTCAGAGTATTTCTTTTCAATAACTTTCTTTTCTGATGCATTTTAACTCGGGCTGGAAAGTAGTAATCCTGTCGATTTGGCCAATACACAATCCAAATTGAAGCCACACGCCTGTACTGTTCTAAAATTTCCGGGTCTTGTTGTCAAATTTTCCATCAATCAACATATTGGTAAGCCTGCCACCGTGAAAAAGTAAAGCCTCCTGCTCATTTCATCCAGCAGATGAGGAGGGATAGTGAGTTTCACCTGGCCATCCAAGAGTGACACAGACTCTAGGGCATTCTTCTGGTGAGAACTGTCTTGCGTTTTTGTCTGTTACCCTGGAACATCTTTTGATGGCCGTAGTGTTGCTGTACTCTGGCCTAAAAAAGGAACGTTTTTTCTTGTTGTTGGGCTTCTGCCATGGTCAGTTACGTTTGTCTGTTGTCACAACGACTTGGGCCTGCACCATGTGACAGTCTGGTCCAGCACTTTGATCTCCTTGATGAAGTCAGTCATATTGTCTCCAAGAGCTGACCAGTAATGGGAAACACTCTCACTGCACAATCAATCAGCTGTCGTGGGGAGATGAGGGCGCAGGAACCAGTCTGCGTTTTTAAACTGACAGCTCGTGACATGCTGAACCCAACAAGGCCAGAGCATCAGCGTATCTGATCAGTGACAGAGGCTTTTGATGTCTGCATCCAGTTCCCAACTTTTACTGCTATATGCTTATTGAGTATAGCCCTGGAGTGTTCTGTGCCATTGCAGCTGTGGCTTTGACATGGCTCTCTGCACTGAAGCCATCTTAAGCATCAGCCTTTTGACAGTGGCTGGCAAAATCCTTCCGATTTCTTATTCACTTTGGGCAACCTGCAGCTTGGGCAGTTGTCTGGGGTTGGAATTTATCAAGCCTTCTTAAATTTTGTTTCAGAAAGCCCCGTCAAATCTTTATTAATGATCTCAGCCATTGAGTCCCCAGCCACATTGTCAGCTGTATTACACTTTATTGTCCAAGTCTTGTTCTATCTCCTTAAACAAGTCATCATCTTAGACAATCAAGTGAAAATAGTATCCACACACCATCATATATTTCTCCATCTGACTATGATCAGAGACCTCATTATTGCTCAGATTGGCCTATAGCAGTTTTTCTTAACCGGCTGTTACACCTTTCGTGCGCCTGTACTCGCCACGGTCGACCATGACCCAGTTTCTTCTCACCTCCTCATCAGAGAGAGAATCGCGCGTCCTCCTTAGAGCCACGCTGTGCCTGAGACGTTATCCGGTCTTTTGTCCGAATTTTTGGCGTCAACAGCTTTGAATAGCCTCTTCTTTACCAGTCTAGAAAATCAGTCATCCATTTGACTGAAGCGAGCATCACGCCTCTCGATTTATCTTCCTTATCTATAGGTCGACCTCTTGCTTCCTGTGCCCACTTGAAGACTGGCCAAGCATTGCTGGGTATATCTTGAGGCATGTACCGCACGACAGGCGGAATGGTAACTTGCCAAATCGCACACCGGCGAACAGGAGAGTTTATATCGCACACAGCGAACAGGATAAATTGTATATCCGCACACAGGCGAATTAAGGTTACAGCCGCACACAGGGCGAAAGTTATAACTAAAACTCCAAACGTGTATGGTCATATGATGCATGCAACACCGGCGTGTGCTTCTCTTCAATCAGAGAAGTTATAATACCCAATTATACAATCCAATTATACACCGTACACCACATTTTACGCTGCCAAGATCTACTCGTGAATGAAAAAAGGGGTTGCCACTCACCTTCAAGATCTTGTGTACTTTGCACACTGTCTCTTCCACACATGTACTACGTTATCATTCATTCATGTAGACTACCTACACATGCTCACACATCCGTTGCCTGCAAACGCCAGCGACCAATTGCCTGCAACGCTGTGCGCGCCAATACTCAGTAGCTACCCTTCCGAGGAGCACTAGCGAGTGATAATTCAGAAATGTAAACCGATTAGGGTCAGAAAGTCGGGGGGTTGAGGCAACACTAATTCAGAAAATGACGTCCAATTAGGTCAGAGAAGGCGGGGTTTTAGCAACACTAATACATAAAATGACCCGATTAGGTCAGAAGGCGGGGGTTGATGACAACGCTGACCTTTGAACGAAGGAGAGGCTGACAGGACATGACGTAGGTATAGGAAAAAGTGATCTCGCAAAAGAACCGGTCAGGAATAGCAATGGCATGAGTTATTAGCGTCGGTGATCTTTCCTGCAAATGAACCAATCAGATAGTCAAAAGGTGCAATTAACAGCACTAAACGAACCGCCTAGGCTCCAAAAAGGCGTGGTTTGGCAACAATGATCCTACATATGAACCATTGAGGTTAGCCGAAAACCATTTAGGTAGAACAAAGATCCTGCCAAGCGGAAGCCAGTTGGGGGTGACGATTTTCATAACCATAGAAACAATGACCCAGCAAAACAACAAGTAATGTTATCAGAGCGTGGGTATATAGCAACAATCATTGTGCCAATAAACCAGTGATTATAGGAGAGGCGTGGGGTTCAGCACAATCATTGTGCCAAAAACCAGTGATTATAGTGAGAGTCTTGGTTCCGACCACAATCATTGTGCCAATAAAACCAGTGATTATAGGAGAGGCGAGTGAGGGTTCAGCACAATCAATGTGCCAATAAACCAGTTATATATAGGAGAAGGCGTTGGGTTCCGCAACAATCATTGTGCCGATACACCAGTGATTATAGTGAGAGGCGTGGTTCAGCAACAATTATAGTGCCAATAAACCAGTGATTATAGGAGAGGCTGGTTCAGAACAAATTATTGTGCCAATAAACCAGTGATTATAGGAGAGGCGTGGTTTCAATCACAATGAATGTGCCAAAAAACGCAGTGATTATAGGAGAGGTGTGGGTACAGCAACAATCATTGTGTCCAATAACCAGTGATATATAGGAGAAGGCGTGGGTTCAGCCACAATTATTCCTGCCATAAACCCAGTGATTAAAGGAAGGCGTGGGATTATGCTGCAGTAGATCTGTAAATACTCCAGTTAACAATGATAGCAAGCGCATCGGTTTAGCGACAGTGGATCTATCCAAGCTAACCAGTCAAGATAGCAAAAGCTGGTTTAGCAGTTAATACTGCAAATGAACAAGTTCGCCAGCAGTCGTGTGGGAGTTAGCGATCCTGGTAATTAATTAATAAGAATCTGATGGCGGTGAAGTTTGGCAGATGCAACTTCCACAGAGAGACTAGCTATAATAACTGCAGCGTGGCTTTTGCAGTAAAGATCCTGCCAAAGGAACAATGAAGAAAGTAAGATGGGGTGAATTGAGAAGTGTGACACTTTTTTTTTTTGCAAAGAACCATTTAGAATAGCAGGATGGTCTAGCATTGACAGCTTCCGATGTAAATCAATCACTTAAAGACAGGATGACATTGATTTGAGTTGATTGCTACGAAGATAAGCCAGGTGAGATAAAGACAGTTAAACTATAACTGCACCAAACAATAACAATGACGACAATAACAGCAACAGTAGAAACAACACCAGTAGCAGTAGCAGCAGCAGCAGTGCAGTAGTGATAGTAGGAGCAAAAGAAAATCTTTGGATTAAAACAAGCCCACACAAGAACGGCATGTAAAAACCAATCCCAAATTGTAACGGTGAAATGATAATTATTGGGTGCTATGAACTCAAAGAAGCCTTCACACACACATACACACACACACACACACCACCACACAACACACACACACACCCACAACACACACGACACACAAACACACACACACAAACGCTCTCTACACCCTCTCTCTCTCTCTCTCTCTCACTCTCTCCCTCTCTCTCTCTCTCATTCATACTCTTTCTCTCTCTCCCCCCCTCTCTCCTCTCTCTCTCCTCTCCTCTCTCTCTTCTCTCTCTCACTCTCTGTCTCTCTCTTCTAATTTCACATATCTGTCTCTGTGTGTTGTGTGTGTGGTGTGTGTGAGTGTGTTGTGTGTTCGCGCGCGTTGCGCGCGCGAGCGGTGTGTGTGTGTGTGTGTGTGTGTGTGTGTGTGTGTGTGTGTGTGTGCGTGCGTGTGTGTTGTAGTAAGTTGTGTGTTTTTGTGTGTGTGTGTGTGTGTGTGTGTGTGTGTTGTTTGTGTGTGTGTGTGTGTGTGTGTGTGTGGTGTGTGGTGTGTGTGTGTGAGTTTTGTTGTGTGTGTGTGTTGTGAAGTTTGTGTGTTGGTGTGTGTGTGTGTGTGTGTGGTGTGTGTGTGTGTGAGTGTGTTTGTGTGTGTGTGTGTGTGTGTGTGAAAAGACGTTGAAAAATGAAACACTACTACACCACACCACCACCACCCGACACTACTACTACGACAACGGACTACGACTACACTACACTACCTCCACTACTACTAAACTAACTTCCACTGCTGCGACTACCACATACACCCTCTTCTCTGATAACACACCTGGCACTCACCACCACACAGTAGGTGGGGATCACAGCATGGACCCGTTCAGGTAAAAGCGATACCACCGTGCTCCAGGTCATGTCACAGTTGTAATAGTCCCCTTCACCCAGCCCTCAGACAGACCGACCCTCCTCGGGTCTTCAATCTCAGTGTGCATGTCGTACGATCACGGCCCTTTTGTTAGATAAAAACGATCACTGCATTAAAAGAAGAGCTTGTTTCGCACGACAAAGGAGGTGGAGGGGAGATTAATCCTATGTTCGTCTTTTCGCAGATGGATTTCCGTTTGCACACTGAAGGCGGTGAAGCACTTTCATTTGACTGATCAGCTCCGTCACTGCATTCCTTCACGGTTGTTCGTGATCTGTTCACCACACTTAGCTAATCTTGTTGAAATTGTGGAGTGTTAATCTCACACATGGTGAATCTTATAAAATGTCTCTAATAAACAACTCCGCCAAACCAACAGGACAAAACGAATCACAAGACAAAACGGCGACGCGTTTCGACCACCTAGGTTTCTTCAGACAAGATAAACAAAACTCAGGGTCAACGAAAAATGAACCAACGAGCAAACCACTTAATTGTCAAATTCGGCGCAAGATGGGCGTTGAATCACACACACGCACGCACCCCGCCACGCAACTACGCACGGCACAACGCACGCACGCACACCGCACGCACACACAGACGCACGCCCGCACGCACAGCACGCGCACACACGCGCACACACACACACGCACGCGCGCACACACACACACACACACACACACACACACACACACACACACAACACACAGCACCACACCCAAACAACACAGGGCGCACGCACGCACAACACGCACGCACACACACACACACACACACACACACACACACACACACACCACACACACACACACACACACACACACACACAACACACACACACACTCACAGTACAGCAGCGGTTATGCATGACAAAAGGTACGAGCAGGCATAACTGAACACGCTGAATGAGGATCAAAAGAAACAGGCCACCCGACAGGAGACAGCCTGCCCTAAAAAACCCTGACTTGTTCTCTTGCCCGAAAGTGGTCGGAAGATGTGTCAGGTACAGGGTATAGGGTCCAAAGCTGGAACATCCTTTTCTGAGGGCGTCCCTTTGTATGTTCGGGGTGCTCTGCCACTGTCCTCGTCCATGTCTGCCAGAACTAATCGTGGCGTAAGCCGCATACGTTTTAGAGTTATGGACGTGTCTGATTCCTTTCAGAGAAACAAGATTTACCCAACTTGGTTTATATGTGTACGCGTTTTACTGTTCCCAACACCTCATTTAAGATTCCTTTCGTAATCGATCAGGCTGAGGTTATCCTATGTTTGGTCCCGTGTACTTGCTTGACTATGTTCAAGATTAAAAACAAGACGGCAAAGCAATAAACGGTACTCCACAGTTTATCTTGAGTACGCGGGGAGCTACCATAAAGAGGAAAAACCGTTTTGGCTGTAAAGCCGTTCGTAACGGCTATTCTGATAAACCGTGCATCAATCCGTGAACCATAGTAAGCAAACCTACAAATTACAGAAGATCGGCCTAGTATTTTTGTCGGGAGCGAGGGGAACATTTTTACCACGGACGGACACACACACACACACAGTCACACACACACACACCACAGACACACACACACACACACACAACATCACCACGACACACACACACACACATACCCACACACACACACATCACACACACACACGCCACACACACACACACACACACACACACACACACACACACACACACAACACACACAGCAATTCATCGGTTCCCATTTCTAAAGTAACTCTCCCTGTTCTACAAGACCTTTGGAGTAACACAAAAACGATGTGCCAGTCTAGAATATATGTTGAATTTAGTGTTTGTTCATTTCCCTAGTAGTTGTTTGCTGTGTAGATGTGTCCCATACGGATGATTATGAGCAAGTTTGAACATCCATTTTCTGGGGACGTGTTCTGGTATGGTCCTGTCGCGTTCTGTTGCTGTCATATCTTCCAGTCGTATTCGGCGTCATACGCAGCATTCGTCTGATGGCGTGACCTTTATTTTCATTCTGGGAGCAGAGTAACCCTGCATGTTATTGTTTACTAAATGCTGCCTCGTTTAAGATTCCCCCCCCCCCCCCCCCCCCCCCCCATATCGATGATTCTGAGGTTCCCAGATTTTTAATAATGTCCGTCCGCATGCCCTTGAACTACGGGGGGGGGGGGGGGGGGGGGGGGGGGGCCTTCAAGACAGAAAAACGCTTGTCCAGTCTTGAATAAAAAATGTTAATTTTTGTTTAGTTCATTTCTCTAGTTTGTGGTTGGTTGCTCTGCAGATTTGTCCGGTACAGGGTTTGTGGGCAAGCTTGGAGCATCCCAGGAGGGAGGTGTCCTTGTTGTTCTGGATGCTCATTTTTTGTCACCTTCTGCCAGACGATTCAGTTTCGAAAGCAGCATTGGTTTGCGAGCTGGGGGTGTGTATATTTTATTTCGTTGTGGAAGCAAGAGTTATACTACTTGTTTGCTGTCTACTGTTTCCTGTTTCATTTTAGATTTCCCTTCACACCAGTCATTCGGGGGGTTACCGGTGTTTGTTATTGTCCGTTCGTATGCTTGCCTGACTGCCTTCAAGATAGATAAAGGCGGTGCCAGTCTTGAATAAATGTTAATTTGTGTCTGTTCATTTCTCTAGTCGTGGTTACTGGGTAAATGTGTTCGGTACAGGGTATATGGGCAAGCTTGGAACGTCCTTTTTCGGGTGATACGTCTCCTTGTTTTTTCTGGCGCTCTATGTTGTCATTTCTGCTAGGCGATTCGTTGTCGTAAAGAGCATTCGGTTTTATGGCGTGTATTTTTTTTCATCATGGGATCAAGATTACCCTGCATTTTGTCGTTTAAAAGAGGCCACACACACACACCCACACACACACACACACACACACACAACACACACACCACACACACAACACACACAACCACACCACACACACCCCACACACACACACACACACACACACACACACATACCACACATTTACAAACACACGCAAATATGCATGCAATGACATCATAGCCTTTCTAAACACAACACACACACGCGCGCGCGCACGCACGCACGCCACCGCACACACCACACACACACACACAACACACACACACACACCCCACACACACACACACACACACACACACCAATAGTCCTCTTCCTGGCTGTCTTCCGGGGTGTCTTCCTGGCTCTCTTCCTGGCTGTCTTCCTGGCTCCCTTTCCCGGCCCCCTTGACCCAAGGCTTCCTGTATTTCTTCTATAATTTCCTGGTGTTCATCCACCGTGGCTTTGGGTCCCTGTTTGGGAAAAAAAAAGTCATTTCTGTAAGACATCCGAAACAAAGTCTGACAAAAACAATTTCATCAAAGAATTACCGTGGGCAAATCTAAGGTTTTTTTGTCTAAGCAATATATTTTTTGTTTAAGTAAATTTTCAAAAAAACAAGACTGGTAATTTCTGGGGGAAAAAAAAATGAACAAATTTACGTATACTTACTGTTTCATATACTAGCGAAAGACGGGGCAAATTTTTGTACATGCAAATTAGTTGTCTTAGTTTTTCATTCGATCATGCTGAGAGCATTTAGAATGGGCGTCTCTATGCAGAGATTCAATTCTCAAAGCATGTATTATCACATAACGAGCAAGCTTGAAGCACACACACACCACACACACACACACACCACACACACACACACACACACACACACACACACAACACACACCACACACACACACACACACACAACACACACACATTACCAAAATAGGTCAGTGAGACTAGCACTGTACATATATACTTTATAAAGAAAAAGGTAAGTGACCCCACATTAAAGAAACAAATCAACCAGTCTTCCTGGGTTTAAGAATACAAATCCGTGTGAACGATACACTTTACTCTGATATTTTGGGCCAAAACGATCCAAATCACGCGTTGATCTGGAGGAAATCTAAAAGGGAAACATTCATACAGTAACAGTCAGTGTCAGCATTATACCACAGTTTGTTACAAAAGACTTAAAACACACATGCGACATGTCAGTCAAAGGACAGCGAGCTAACAGAACTAGATTACTGTTGATTTTCTTTTTTAAACCCAGACGTAGAAAGTGTAGGTAGAGACATAAGATCTGGCATGCAAGCGTGACCCGTGCTGCAGGTGTCCCGTGTGTAGCAACAGCCAAAGAGAGCAGAGCTGGTAAAGGTCAGGGCACTTCAGACTTTGCTGCTGCTTCAGGCACAGAGAGAGAGAGAGAGAGAGAGGAGAGAGGGGAGAGAGAGAGAGAGAGAGAGAGAGAGAGAGAGGAGAGAGAGAGAGAGAGAGACTCAAAACAGTGTATTCATGAAGGCCTGAGCTCCTTAGAATGGGGATATAATATACTGTGATTCATGTCGCAGATTGATACTGATCTTCATGATGTTACATAAACACTTCGCCTCTGGAATGCTTTATAAAAATAGATAACCAACTGTTTAACTGTACTCTCATTTGATGATGACATTAACAAAACTTTTTTTTTAAACAAGGATTCTTGAAATATTTTTTGTGGTAGGAATTGGTCTCTGAGGTCTTGTAGTACTGGACAAATTAATACAAAATGGATTTCATCTTCTTTCGAATTTCGACACAATGGACTAATCAGACTTTCTATCACGAAGAGAGAGAGAGAGAGAGAGAGAGAGAGAGAGAGAGAGAAGAGAGAGAGAGAGAAAAGAGAGAGAGAGAGAGAACGAGACAGACAGAGAGAACGAGACAGACAGACAGACAGAGAGAACGAGACAGACAGACAGACAGACAAACAGTCAGAGAGACAGACAGACAGACAGACAAACAGTCAGACAAACAGACAAACAGTCAGACAGACAGACAGACAGACAGACAGACAGACAGAGGTTAGGGAAGGGATAGACGAAGTGGGGTGAGAGGAGAAGGAGGAGGGAAGGGGGAGGGAGGGAAGGGCAGGGGTACGCAAGGTGTATGGGGGGTGTATAAACTACCGGCGCTGGAGTGATGAAGTAGGAGGAATGGGGAAGAAGGGGGGGGGGTGATCAGGGAGGGGACAGAAGAGATAAGACGGCGGAGAGCTGCAGAGGGAAAGAAGTGAAACGAGAAGATCGCGCAGTGATACGCTTCATAATGTGGATTGCATGTAGTATGTAAACTGTGAAATCTCAAATTTATCATACGTTTTTTCACTTATTCCCTTAAGCCCTCCCCCCCCCCCTCTCCCCCTCCCCCCTTCCTCAAAAATGTTTGCAAATCAAGGTTGACGGCCAGGACCCAGTATCTCTCTTCATATATGTATATGAGACACTGGGTTCTGGTAGTCAACCCTCGAAATAATATTCATTTGGTCGTCAGAGCATTTTGGGGATGGCAACGGGTTATTGGTGACGGAAATACGTGATAGCATCGACTCTTGGGCGAGGTCAAGGGGTTAGTTTAGCACCATGACGGCA
>JAFLJL010005055.1:0-15667 GCA_018398815.1 Conus ventricosus
CCTATTACTCTCTGCTTTTACGGGCTCCATCCTATATAATCAATCAGAACGGCACACACTTACTGGCGGCTCCATCTGAAGAGACTTTGGGATTTTAGAGATGGCGTGTGCTACGCTTTCATGAACGTTTGTAGGGTTAATGATGTTCATGTCTACTTCACTAAACGTATTGCTTAATTGTTTGTCGCTGCTAAGTATTTCTTCCATCGTATATAGCTTTCTGCCCTCGAATTTACTTGTGGCTGTCATTTTTAAAGCCATAATATTTACGTAGATTAAAAAAATAAATGTAAATAAAAGTAAGTAAAAACGCTCTTTTATTCTTCACCCAAGTACCGCAACACTTCAAGACATGTTAACCTTACAATAACACCTGCCAATATTTTAGCTTTTTCTGAATCAACTACAGTCAATGTTTATCACTTTGATTGCTTCGTTAAATAGTTCACTATTATCTTTTATTATATTGTCTATATCATTCTCAAACCCAAATTCACTAAAATCAATGTTTATAATTTCATTGTTTCGTCAAATAGTTCATTACAATTCTTTAAATCAGATTCACTGAGTTCGGCAGCCATTTTTAAATCTAAAATAAATTAAAAAAATTAATTGTAAATGTAAATTCAGCTATTATTCATAGTTTTTTCTAATCGTAAAAACTGATCTTCATTAAAGCGAATAAAAAAATTAATTAATCAGCTTCTCTCTCCCTCATTCACTCCCACATCTCTGTCTGTCTGTCTGTCTGTCTGTTTACTTCTTTGTCTGTCTGTCTGTCCCCACCTCTCTCCCTCTCTCTCATTCACACACGCTCACACACACACACATACATACATACATACATACATACATACATACATACATGGGAATCATTCACACAATAAACAGGGAGGTGCTTGCAGGGGAATGTGAAGGGGGCTTTTTGTGGTTCGCACTTGAGCGACGTAAATTCGAGACAGCCACTAAAATCACTTATCAGAGTCCTGAATCAATAATCACAAGATCTCTTCAAAGTTCTCTCAGCAGCCGTCTGAGACAGCCTTTAAGCAGGTGAATAGGTGAAACGTTGAAGCAGCCAACCACAACAGCAAAAGTCATTTCATTATACACAAAGTCATGGGACAGAGTGAGAATGTCAGCAAGTAGGCCACCGCTCCTGCATGAACGGTTCTATTTTTAGGCTGTGCTTCGGCGGTTGCCTTCCACCATTAACGATTACTGGGATTGCTGGCAAGTGACACAGTTCTGGAGTATTTTTAGCCTTTAGGCCGGAGCCTGCTGTCGCTAGCAGTCACACGACCTGGATCAATAACCGCGCTGTCTCTTGGTCTCCGTGTGTCTGGCCTCATCGGCTAGCCTTTAGTCGACTTGCCAAAAACTCACGAAGACCAACGTCGCTTTGCTATATATTTTAAATGAGCCTTCTTTTCTCATACAAGCTGTGGATAGAAATTCCAAGCTTGTAGAATTTTGGATAGTAAAAAAACAAAATGACAATTCTATCAGTTTTCTACACAGCGTGGGTTCCATCAGAATTTCGTTTTTCAAATATTATTCCAGGGCGCTTTTGGATTAGATTTTTTAAAAACAGTTTTTGTTCTTTCAAGCCAATGGCCTAAAGCAAAGATTGCCAAAGAGTTTTACGATTTTCAGCTTTGATCTCATAACCAGCCTTCAGTAAAACAGGCGCAATTTCAGTCATGCTTTCAGCTTCATAAAAGAGCCTTCGTCAATCGGCTCATAACCAAGTTTCTCTACAAAACAATTACGTAAAAAAAAACATCCAGTTCACTTACTGTCATTTCACGTTTTCGTTGCTTCGTTTCCAAAAGATTTAGGTTCTATTTTGGTTAGGTTGGAAATGAAGCAAGACCCAACAAACACACCTTCACTCATTAACGTCCTCGACCAAAATGTCGACCGACTGACAGACTCCAGCAGAAATGATGTCATACCTCCTGTCGATTGGTTAAGCGCGCACACGTGGGCTGCAGACCTCCTGCTCAGTGAAGCGTGCAAGAGGGCCCAGTCAGCAATATTGATTAGAATCGGTCTAGAATGAGACTGTCAAACCATATAACTATTTAGTTGATTTTATGTTCCTGGGAGAGAATGTAAATATCTTCGTTCACGATCACCCATAATATTCTGCACAGAAACCCCCGTTTTAATTTGCTAATTTTGTCAATATTTGATGGTTTTGGGGTGTTAATTTTGTTTAAAAACATGTGTTAAATTTGGTCAAAACTGATATGTGATGGACATGATTTGTATGTGAAAATGGGGGTTTTTCGGGCAGAATAACATGGGTGGTCATGAACAAACATATTTACATTCTCTGGGAGCAACATTTGTTAAAATAGGTTTTTTAAAATAGAATCTACAAATTTGTTTCCAGCGCATTGCGCTGTCAACAGGATGGTTTTTGGTTTGCCCACCGCCGATGTTATATAGCGTGTGGGCTCCTGTTTGCGGTTGTTTGCACGTGCGGGTTGGCTGCACGTGTTTTTTTTGGGCTTTCAGGTTTTTGTTTTGGGTGTATTCACTAACAACGATTTCCATTTATGCCTGCAGTTGTTTACTATTTCTATTTTGGTGTTTATATATATATATAATATAATATATATATATATATATATATATATATATATATATATATATATACATATATATATATATATTATATATATATATATATATATATATATATACATATATATATATATATATATATATATATATATATGTATATATAGATCAGTATATTTAAAATGCCTAAAACAATTTTTAAGTGCTCACCCCTTGGGGAGCAACATAAAACAAGTTAAAGAGGAATCTTAAAACTATCTACAAATTTGTTTCAAGCGTGTTGCGCTGTCATCAGGATGGTTTTTGGTTTGCCCACCGCCGATGTTATATAGCGTGTGGGCTCCCGTTTACGGTTGTTTGCACGTGCGGGTTGGCTGCATGTGTTTTTTGGGGCTTCAGGTTTTGGTTTGGGTGTGTTCACTAACAACGATTTCCATTTATGCCTGCAGTTGTTTACTATTCTGTTTTGGTGTTTAAAGTTGCTAAGTGTGGTTTGCATAGTATTAACCATTTTTCAGTTAAACATAGGTTGCACCTTTTTGAAACATTGCTGTATGGTGATGCTCTTTTTATGATTTTCCAGGATATATTGTAGCTTGTTTTTGCGTCTTTAAGTTTCCAGATATATTTGCTCAGTTCTGTTTGGTTTTTATATTTTTCTTTATTAAATGACTGTTGTGGTTTGCATATCTGGTTTTGAAGTGGTTTTCAGTGATCCCTATGTATGTTTCTTTTTCATTTTCTGATGTCACAGAAAGCCTGGTAATGCAATGTTTTTTGGAAGACATTTATTGTTTAGTGGGCCCACTGCTCCTTTCTGGTGCAATTGCAAGATTTCCTTTCTTCACCCTTCTTTGCGTGTTTGATTTTCATTTTGTTGGATGCGTCAATTAGGTTTCTGGGGTTGGGCATACTGAGTACGATAGTTTGACAGTGTTTTTTTAAATATTTTGGACAGTTTGTGTTCTTTTGGTAATGAAGTTGTTAGGATTTTGAAGAATTCTTTCCTATGTTTGTTTTGAGTTTCCCGTCGTAGGGGGGGGGGGTTATCCATATGATTTTTCTTTTCCTATTTTTCTTGCTTTTATTTGTGTGTTGTCTGGGTTGTATTGTTAATTTGTAATTGTATCCACTTGATTGTAGTGCCTCCTGGGTATTCTACTGCTGCATTGTTAAACACTCTCTCATTGCATGACAGGTTTGATAGTCTCTTGTTTATGCCACGGGGTATGGTCTTTAATAGATGGTGGATGGTTACTTTGGTGTGTACTTAAAGAGGTGTATTGTTGGGTTTCTTGTATGGTTTATAAACCATACAAGAAACCCAACGATACACCTCTTTATGTTCTCTTTATCTGCGGGATTACTGGTGTGGGAAAAATGTCTTCGTACTTTATTTGTTACAAACAATATTCAGGTTTCATTACGAGCACATTGTTATAATTCTGCACAAAACCCCCTTTAAACACAAAAGTCTTACAAAAAAAGGAAGTTTATTTGGACAGACGATAATATTTTTATTTCTCGTTGATCCTAGCGACAGTGAGCGACTGTTTAGAACATTACATAGACTATTTGAGGGAACTGAACACTGTTTATTTATTGAGACTGTTCGCTGAACGAGACATTGTTAAAAAAGGGAAAAACTCTTTCAAAGCTAGCCTTTAGTGGGCGCCACGCCTTAGTTTCTGTGTGGCTCTTAACTCCAAAAAATACAATGCTGTTTTAAAAAGGACTTTCGTCACAGTTACAATCGGTTGTATATTTTTCACTAAGGACATAAGATAGTTTTGAAAGAATGTTTAAGTGAAAATTATATATAAGGGACAAAGATGAGCTAAAAAAAATAAAGGAAACTTTTAGAAGATCTAAGCATGCTAAGCTATGCTTACGGACTGACCCAGTTCAATTCGTTTGTTTTATTGTAGATTGTTTATTATTGATTGCTTTAACAATTTGTTTATTATAATTTTAATATTATAAAAGAATGTATCGAGGGCCGGATCAATAAAGTGGAGCTAGTCTAAATGCACTGCAGTAGACTAAAGACCTAGCAGACCAACTGAGTTTGATTAATAGGAGAGTGCAGGAAATGTTTATGGATTTGAATATTACAGATGAGGGGTTTACAAACAACAGTAATTGAAGACAAAAAAACCGGCAGCAGCATCCTGCTAGAAGGAGATAAGAAAATTTAAGAGCAAAACGATTTTGGCAAACGTGAATATCAAACTGTTCATAAAGAGAGAATGCTTGGGCGTTAGCTTCCTGAATTTTAAAGTTTGAACTACGAAGCACCAATGTAATATTTTATATAAGAACAAACAATTTTGGAAAGGCCTTAAATGTAGGGCCCTTTCTTGTTTGCCTTGTGCAGGAACACAACGAAAAAGCAGATTGAAATAACTTAGCCGAGTTCTGAATATTTGCTACAGAGAAAGAAAGTCCTTAGCTAAGTGGGGGGTGACACCGTAGGCTTAGAATTTACCCAGCGCTAGGATTCCACTACCTAGGCAATTGGACGAATGATTTTTCGCTTAATTTATTACTCCGAGGCAGGGTGATAATAGTTTGCCTGAACCTGCGTTTATTAGAGGCATACAAATAAGGCTGAAAAACTTGGAGGCCACTTTTAAGCTCGTTATTGTTATTACTTTAAAAAACGGAGATGAAATAAAAACCCGTGCATCATCCGACAGGTACTATAATGGTGACAAAGACAAACTAAACAGTAGCTTGATTTTTTTTCCTTAAGTATGTTGATTTTATGCGTTTTACTATGTTGATGAAGTGCTGCCAGAAGGATTACTAAGAGATAGTATTTGATTAATTTTAAAATAATTTATTTTAAAATGGAGGTTCATCAGTTTAGGTTTATAGAATTAATGTACTTCAAAAAGGAAATAGAAAGCGACTTGGATTGTATAGAGTTACTAGAAAGAAATATGCTAAAAGCTTTAAATACTCTTTCTTATGTAATTACTAGTCATAAGCTGTAGCTAGAGTTAAGTGGCTGGGTCTGGCATTGCTGTTTTAGACTTCTGGGGAGTTTGTTGAGCAAGCCTCTTTTGCATTAGGAGGTCTAGAAGGTTAGGGTTAGGTGCCTTGTCCTTTTGGTTGATAAGTGCTGTTTAAAATAAATTAACTCCTTATACAAAGGCTCATGCCATTGTTGACCATTGCCTCAGCATATAACTTTGTCATTAAGATTAAGATAAGCAAATCTTTACAGGATGATAACATTACGGACGAAGCTTTCAGAAGAGTATGGCTGACGGTGTTGATTAAATTTTAGACGACAGAAAATTGAACTTCTAAAGGTGTGGAGAAGACGTTTTACTTCACGAAGGTAGGGACACTGATGCAATTAATCAGAACATTGAAAAACTACACTCGATCTGTTTAAACCCAAAATTGAGCAAAAAATAAATGTTTACCAAAATAAGTTTAACTAAACGCCTATTTTTTTTGTTAACTAACTGTGTTGGCAGGACAACTTGCAGCTATTTCACGTAACTAACGTTTTTTAGGGGCTGTAGCTCGCTTGCAGAAAGTGCCTCTCTTAATTTATATTTTCGGGAGGGGTTGTTTTCATATTCTTTAAACTTAACGATTCATCTACGCTCATTTTTAGGATCTGGGCTCTTATTTAACTATCGCTTCTGGCCTCTACTGGAGTCATATAGGTGCCTTACTTTTAGTCCAAACGGCAAGAGTTTTTGAGTTCCCCTGCACATCTTCAGTATTGATAATTTTTTTTAATTTATTGCGTTTACTCGGGCTTAAGCCCGTCGCTTAAATTCTCATTGTTCTGGCACGTAAGACTGCAGGCAATCTCTAACCCAGTCTGTGTTACGCGTTCTGTCCATAATTTCTCTGTGATATTGATAGGTTAAACAGCGTTCTGGCTAGAGTCTTTTTTATGTTTTCTACTTGGGATTGTGATCGATGCGCTGGGATCCCTGTCTTAACTGTAACTTGACGTTTTAATACAGCTGCGTTTAAGAGCCTTATACTCTTTTCCCATCTTAACTAGTTCAGCCTTGGATACTTTAAGGGCCTCTAGTGTTTTTGTTGTAAAGCAACAGCACAGCTAGTTGAGCTTTTATCGTTAACGGTTCAGAGTATTTGTATCTTGAAGCCATGTACAACACTGTCAGAGCATACTTAAACTTTTTTTCTTCTAACTTTTCATGGGGAAGATACATCAAGTCCATCTGGTGGGTGTCATTTGGAACTGAGTTAAACAAATCTAGGCTTATTATTTTTTAGGGGGCAGGCAGATATATTTTGACAAATTGCCTGTTTTGAAAGCCAGTCTTTCGCATCCTGATTCAGACACTCTCAGCACTTACTCTGTTTTTCATAGCGGTTCTTTCCTTTCCATACTTTAGGAGAATTATATATTTTGTAATCGTATTTTACTTCGGATTGTCATAAGGAAGGACTGGATTTTAATTGTTTTTAATTGTTTTTAGATGCCTTGTGCAAGAATATAGATTGCCCCATAGCACCACAATAAAATCCAATTTCTGCTATTTTCTGTTCTTTGATGTTCATTTAAAAGTCAGAAAGTCTGGCGGAGGGCGTGATAGAAACTTCTTTTCCGTCACTAAGTAATACTCATCTTGCCTCATCGACCGTCTGAATTGTGTGCTCTGCATGGCCCTGTTCCTTAAACTTTTTATTAATTAAAGTCATAGTGAGCAATTCGTTTTTCTCGTAAGCGTCTTTGCCTTAGCTAAATATTCCATTGCCTGTTATGGACGTTCTCTTTTTCATCGGTCCTCAATTTACTAACTATATTGCTTTCAGAGAAGGCTAGGCATTAAACAATAGTCCTCCATACCATCATATACTCCCGCCATCTTTTTATAATCACTATTTTTAGAATACTCTTTCTATGAACTAATATTTTCTGGGATTAATCCCCTGTGCAAAAGAACTTGCTTTTGACGCAATCCCTGAAGTAATTACAACTATAACTCCTTACAAAATCCTCAATGTTAACCTTCTAGATCCGCGGCTTCATTGTAACATGTTTTATGCTAACACGCTATAGGCTTATAACTAAAGGCGCCTAATCTGCAGATGGTAAATCGTATTGATAATCTTTTTTTTCCACTCATCTTTTTAGTAACTAAAAAAATAATTAATAATCATAATACGAAAAGAATGTCTTTGTGCTTTTGAATCAGATAATCTTTTGTTGTTAAAAGCTAAAAATAAAGTTGCAACTTGTTTTGGCGGAATTTCTATCTTCCCATGTTGGCGCGTTTTTATTCCTAACAAAATTTGCAAGGGTTGAAATAAACTATAACACAGCGATAGGCACTGCATAATTAACCAGCGTTAATCTCATGGTTTTAAAAGTATTATATTTTTTTTATGCTGTTAATATATGGATTGTGACAAACTATTAAAGTTGTGGAGCAAGCTGACTATCGTAGGACCACTGCCATAAAGGAAAGATTTATACTCTTGGCTTGCGTGGTGGAATATCTAAACTGTAATTAGGCGTGATTAAGTATTGAACAGATCCAAAACTGTCCACATCAGACATTGAATGTAGTAACGATAGGTACGAAGCACAGCTAGGATCAATAATGGTTAGTTCAGTGGGTCAGACAATGATTAGTTATATGCTAAGTTAGTAAGTAGATGCGCCGGTTGATTCAGAAGAAGAATTAAAATACGACTTATCTCAAGATCGTTTTAAACAAGTCCCTAGAAACTCTTGCATGTGAAATGTATTACAGATTTGGGACGATGTATGCCCATTCATCATGGGAGTAATTACTTTAAATCATATATTTTGGATCATATTAAATTTAATCGCCATAAAAAAAAATGGAGCGATCAGGAGAAGATGGACGCGTGGACAGTCCACTGGAGCAGATATGTACCGCAAGTTGAATGTGCCCAAGAAATGTACCGCAAGTGAGAGTGTTACTAAGTCTAAAAGTCTGGAAGTGTTGAGGCTGGGCGTAAATAGCTCTGATGTGACAGACTGCAAAAAGCAAACCAATCGGCAAAACAAAAAATTATTTTGTGAGTAATACAGATCGCGCCACAACAACAACCCAATTAACAACAACTCAATCTAAACTATAAGATGTATTATTATGATACTGGGCGGTGCTGCTGTTGGTGGTGGTTTTTTTGATACAATGTCTAACGCCATACTAGCAACTATAGTCGCAAGCCCACAGTAAAGAAGAAGAAACGCCTTCTGCAAAAAAAAAGTACAACTCCTGCAGTAGGACCATTTTCTCTGTAATGTTTTTAAGGAACTAGATAAAGTACAAGTTAAAGAAACTAGATAAGTACAAGTTAAGTTAGTTATGAAAGTACTTTTTAAGGTATAAGTGCATGTAAAAGTACAAGTTAAGGCTAAATTTATAAGTTGATATAAAGTATAGTTAGGGTTTAAGTTAAGTTCTTGTTATGTTCTTAAATAAGTTCTTGTTAGGTTTTAAATAAGTACTTGTTTGGTTATTATGTTAAGTACTAGTCAAGTCTGTCTAAAGTTAATCTTTTATTCGTTCTCCAATGCCACTACAGCATATGAACGCTCAGATCTAACCTAAATTCTCTTGTTATTTGTTAGAGACTAGTGATTTTTTGTTAACAGCAGTTGTGTTTACTTGATGAAGAGTAGAGCGAAGATTAACATTTGTGTGATGAAATACTTTGTTTTCAAAGAGAGCTTGCTTGTAGTTATCGTGAGTTATATTTTTTGACAATTCTTTACTTATACCTTTAGCCTTCTTCATTACAGAAGTCGGCTGGCAACGCTATACATCTTTGACCGCAAACCAACATATTCTTTGATAACTGTCCATTAAGTTCATCCTTCATCTTCCAATTACTTTCTTGTTAACAGTTGAATGTAAAGGACTATCTTTGGTAGTCGCATGTGTCGTACCACCATCATGCCCCTTTAACTACTTCTGTTTCTAAATCCTTGTAAAAGTCTTCTGTGGGAACGTCTAGAATAAAACTATCAGTGTCTGTGTAAAGTACTCTTGCTTCTGGGTACCGCGGGTTAAAGTAGTCGTACAGAATTCTAACATCAATAACTTTGACAACTCTAATACAGTAAAGCCGATAAACACCGGCTTGTCCAACTTAACATCCTTTTTCTTCATCATAATGTCAACCAAGCTGTCGTTAAATCTTCTAAAGTCTTGATAGTTAGGTTTAGAGGCAAACTTAAATTGCTTGGTTTTCTTTTGTAACTAATTTAACATCTTTACGATTGTGTACGTTCTCCATGGTTTTGCCAAAACAGCTGTTGTTCATCAGTTTAAAGAAGTCTTTTTCTGAAGCATCAGTGGCTTGGGTTCTAAGATCAGTATTCTTCTTGATGTATGGCCTCATAAAAGGCTCTTGATCAAAAGCAATGATTCTATGAACAGCTGTCAGCTTTAATCCGTGTCTTAAGTAAAAACTGTAGGAGTCTGTAATGGCACCCCATATTTAGTTTTATGCCTAAGATTGGGAACAAGTTTAGGCGGTTCGATAGGACTCTCTTAATCTTTCTGCGGCTAGGGTAATCGTTGTGGAGTTTCGTGTATTTCATAAGAATATTCAAAGTCTACTTCTAAATAAAACCGTAATGTTGATCTGACCTTTCAAACTGTCCAACCACTTTAATTGCTCTTTGAATATTATTTGTACCATGCCCATGCACATCCTGAAGTTACGTAATGGGAGGGGTTTTGACTCATGGCCCACCCATACAGATTGTTGGCGTCAAAGTACATTAGATAGTTGGATGGTTTAGGGGGGTCATAGTCGTCTAAATATTTTGTTGTTGGCTTTGCAGAAAGGGAAATGTGAGGCCATGCTAATCCCTCCCCTCAGCCCATCTTCAATCATCTGAAGTTGGGGAGATCAGAAATTAGGTCAATCTGAATGTTTGTAGACTTTAAGAAAGCGTCCCAGTAACCCGGGGGCAGAGATGTAATGTGATGGTCTAAGTTGTAATGTTTCATGCATGTAGATCTGTAATTCTGAAAGACGTCTGCTAATAAACACACGTCAGCCAATAAATATTGATCATGAAATCCCCCTCGTTTCACAGTGTAATTCTGTCAAGCTTTCTGAGCGTATTCATAGTCAGAGTCAGTGATATCTTTGCCTCTAAGACTAGAAAAAAAGCGCCTTTAGAGGAAGTAAGTCTTCATCAAACCTACCCCATGAGTTCATGTTTTCATAAGGATAAACTCCTTTACGCACCAAGATGGATCAAAGTATTGTTTAGGGGATTGGAAAAGTCTTGTAGGACCCCGCTAATTTATCTAAACTAGCCATCAGATGTTGGGCTGAGTCATAAAAGGATAAAGAGTCAAGAGTAAAAGTCATGTACTTTTCTGAAGATTGTGCAATGCAGGTAACCCTCTTATATTCAGAAGTTACTGCTTGCATGATAAAATGAGAATCGTAGCTCGTAGGTTATGAAAGAAGATAGGCAAATTTCCATGCTTAGGGTCAACCTTAAGCGAAGATTACAATTGTTGTGGTGGCCCCTCTAAATTTCCCCAGTAAGGGTGATCGTGGTCTCTTACTGCGCTGCCTAATAATTCTTTATTGCAAATCCAACAGTGCGTAGATGAATCATAACTTTCTTGGTCTTCAGGAGTCATAACAATGTTAAAAGATTTAGTTGGTTGGAGTAGTGATTGCGAAGTTGTTTCATCTGCTCTAAAAATCTGCTAGCTGCGTTAGGGCCTCTGTAAATCTCGGGTGTTGTGTGTTGACCCTCTGACCTAACAACAATAAACGCATAAAAACAGATCTGATGGGGGGTTTTAATAAGGTTGTTTTTTTGTTCTTGCTGTGCGGGCCGTATACTGCGGTAAGAGCGATTCAAAGTCGGCATAAACCCACGTACGAACTCATTTGCATTTTGTGTACATTCTTAAAACTAACTTTAGACCCTGGTTTAGGTGTGAGGAGTTTGGTTTCACAGTCTACAATACTTTTACAATGATTTTCTATGTTGGGCAGCTGCTTCTATATTTGGGGATTCAACTAAACATCTTCTAAAAAGCTCCTGTTTAGATTTATGCTTGATGTATACTCTAACAGTCTGTTTTATTGTTCTAATTAATACATAATGACTCTTAGGGCCGTCTGCAAACAGTATAAAGCCCTACTGTTTGTTAAGCGTTTCCCCCTAAAGTAGGGGCTTTGGGAGAAACCCTTAGAGGTGCTAGATCCTTCTACAGACCATGTGTATACGTTTACAGTGATTGGTTTGTTTTGCTCTTCAACTGAGATATATTTTCTATACTCGCTGGAAAGGTTATGTTATCAAAGTTCAGCTCTTGTTGTATGCTTTATAATTGGAAACTCTTTCTGCGTTCTTTTTTAAAAGGTGTAAATGCGCTAAAACACACCAAAATAAAACACATGTTTTCAGGATTTTTTATGTTTTAAGACTGCTTTGTTTTAAAACTAACTCTTTTGGGAGAGGAAGGGAAGAATTGCCAACTATAGGATAGAACTTTGTTTGTTTCAATTTGATTTCAAGGACTGTTCCTTCAGACCACCCAGAACCCCTTAACTTTGCCTCCTCATTGCATGGTTAAACTGTTAAGCATGTAGTCAGCCCAGTTAGAATTAAAGTCATGATAGCTGATTACTTTTTTCTGCCTAGTTGAAACCCAAACTTCCATGCTACTATCGTCAGGCGTTATAATAATCAATCAGAACGGCCAACAGCACTTTTACTGGGGCTCCATCTGAAGAGACTCTGGGATTTTAGAAATAGCATTTTGCTACGCTTTCATGAACATTGTGGGGTTAATGAGTCCCCTGTCTACTTCGCTAAACATATTGATCATTGTTTGTCCTACCTTTCACCAGTGCGCTGGCTGGCAGTATTTCCAAAATCTCGTGTTTGTGAGGCTCATTTTTTTAAATCAAAAAATTTACGTAAAATTAAAAAAATAAATATATATAAAAGTAAGAAAACAAGCTTTTTTCTTCACCCAAGCGTTGCAACACTTCAAGACACGTTAACCTTACAATAACGTCCGCTAATATTTTAGCTTTTTCTGAATCACTAAGTCAATGTTTATCACTTTGGTTGCTTCTTTTAAATAGTTCACTATGATCTTTTATTATATTTTTTACATCATTCCAAACCAGATTTACTAAAATCAAAGTTTAACGCTTTCATTGTCTCGTTAAATAGTTCATTACAATTTTTTTAAATCAGATGCCCTAAGTTCGGGAGCCATTTTTAATCTAAAATAAATTTAAAAATAATTGTAATTCAACTGTTATTTATAGTCTTTTCTAATCGTAAACCTAATCTTTATTAAAGCAAATAGTTACCACTGAAGGACAAGTAGAAACGGTCAAATTAACATTTTTGAGAAGCCATATAATCAACTAATATGGCAAAAAAATTTTATGGCTGGTTGAGGCCAAGAATCTGATTTCACTGATGGCCTTCTTCACGTTTGTTTGTCTATTTATGTGAAAAAAAAAGATCAGTAATTGATGTTTCAAACCTGCTCCTTTAAACCCTTTTTCTTTGGCCCTTCCAATTTTAAAGTGTGAAGTAATTAATAAGGGTTTTTTAACTCTTCGGGCTTCATTTTAAACCAGAATAAAAATTAAAAAATTAAAAAAATTAATTAATCAGTTTCTCTCTCCCTTATTCACTCCCACATCTCTCTCCCTCATTCACTCCCACATCTCTGTCTGTCTGTTTACTTCTTTGTTTGTCTGTCTGTCTCTACCTCCCCCCTCTCTCTCTCACCACCCTAAACACGCATACATGCACACACACGTACACGCACACACACACCCCAAAACAACAAACAAACAAACAAACAAACACACACAATAGATGGGGAGGTGCTTGCAGGGGAAAAGTGAAGGGGGGGCTTTTGGGTTCCACACTTGAATGACGTAAATTTGAGACAGCCGCCAAAGCACTTATCAGAGTCCTGAATCAATAATCACAGGATCTGTTTCAGTTTTTATCGGCAGCCTTTGTAAGTGAAGCGGGGCGTAAACACAGCCCAAGCCGGTCGGACGCGAAGGGAAACTGCACACCCCGATCGATAGCCAGGCGGTTTTGCAAACCGTACTATTTTAGGCCCCATCAGTTTTGTGGCGTTCACTGAGAGGCTTGCGGGTAGTTTCGAGGTGACTAAGAGGTGTTCCCAAAAGTCCCAAATTCAGGGTCTTGCAGCATGGTAAATTTGTTTTAAATTGCTGGAATGAAACTGATTGAAGCCAACATGTAAAACCGCCAAACCCAAAGCAATTGGCAACGGCGCAATTTGGTGCATGTCGTCAGAAATTTCCCCATTTCTTTAAACCATGGTTGTTAAAAAGTAGAACTTGACTGTCAGTAGAATAAGTTGATGGCGTGTTGAGGGAATCTATAGATCGAAGTTCTCTCTCTATTCTGAAGAAATGCTGCTGGACAAAATTTTTCTAGTAAAACACTCACACAGAAAACCACAGAGCCGCACACAACAAACCCTCCAAGTGGCGCTCCAGTCGAAATGACGACTGGCTAGGGCTTCGAGTCGTCGACCAAAAATGTGTCAACCTCTGCCGATTGGTTAGGCGCACGCGCGTGATAATAAAGGTCGCTTGCGCGTTCATTGTGGCAGTAATTGCGTTCGTTGTCGGGCAGTATTGAATTTATCGATTTGCGTTCAAGAACAACAGCGCAGGACCAGTCTGGAGTAAGACCGTCAAACCTTTATACATTTTTAGTTCATTTATGTCCTTGGAGAGAATGGAAATTCTTTGTTCACGATCACCAAATCTTATCTGCACGGAAAACCCCGTTTCAATGTGCTAAATACGTCAATATTTGCTGTTTTTGCGTTTTTAATTTTTTTGTAAAAAGGTGTTAATTTTGGTCAAAACTGATATGCGATGGACGTGATTTGTATGTGAAAAGGGGGGTTTTCGTGCAAAATAAGATGGGTGAGCTTGAACCCGCATATTTACATTCTCTTAGGGAAAGAATTCTTCAAATCCTAACAACTTCATTTCCAAAAAGAACACAAACTGTCCAAAAATATTTAACAAAACACTGTCAAACTATCGTACTCATGTATGCCCAACCTCAAAACCTAATTGACGCATCCAACAAAATGAAAATCAACACAGCAAAGAAGGGTGAAGAAAGGAAATCTTGCAATTGCACCAGAAAGGAGCAGTGCCCACTAAACAAAAATTTTCTTCACAACAACATTGTATACCAGGCTACTGTGACATCAGAAAATGAAAAAGAAACATAAATAGGGATCACTGAAAACCACTTCAAAACCAGATATGCAAACCACAGTCATTTAATAAAGAAAAATATAAAAAACCAAACAGAACTGAGCAAAAAATAACTGGAAACTTAAAGACGCAAAAACAAGCTACAATATATCTGGAAAATCATAAAAAGAGCATCACCATACAGCAATGTTTCAAAAAGGTGCAACCTTTTGTTTAACTGAAAAATGATTAATACTATGCAAACCACCATTAGCAACTTTAAACACCAAAACAGAAATAGTAAACAACTGCAGGCATAAATGAAAATCGTTGTTAGTGAACACACCCAAACCAAAACCTGAAAGCCCCCAAAAACACGTGCAGCCAACCCGCACGTGCAAACAACCCTAAACGGGAGCCCCCACGCTATAAAAACATCGGCGGTGGGCAAACCAAAAACCATCCTGATGACAGCGCAACACGCTTGAAACAAATTTGTAGATAGTTTTAAGATTCCTCTTTTAACTTGTTTTTAACTTGTTTTTTTTTTTATATATATTATAATATTTTATATATATATATATATATATTATATATATATATATATATATATATATTATATATATATATATATATTATATATATATATATATATTATATATATATATATTATATATTTTATATTTTATATTATATTATATTATATTATATATATATATATATATTATAATATATATATATATATATATATATATTATTATATTATATATTATATATATATATATATATTATTATATATAAAATTAATAAAAATATATATATT